>CAMPDV010003521.1:0-46259 GCA_946699065.1 Loxodes magnus | reverse complement strand
TTCAGTTTTTAAGTTTATAAGCTTTGATAAGATTAGAGTTATGAGTAGTTAGTTTTAAAAGTGAAGTGAAGAAGAAAAGTAAGAAAAGAAGAGTAATTTCAGTTTTTAAGTTTGTAAGCTTTGATAAGATTAGAGTTATGAGTAGTTAGTTTTAAAAGTGAAGTTAAAAAGAGAGTAAGCAAAGAAGAGTAAGTTCAGTTTTTAAGTTTGTAAACTTTGATAAGATTAGAGTTATAAGTAGTTAGTTTTAAAAGTGAAGTGAAGAAGAAAAGTAAGAAAAGAAGAGTAATTTCAGTTTTTAAGTTTATAAGCTTTGATAAGATTAGAGTTATGAGTAGTTAGTTTTAAAAGTGAAGTGAAGAAGAAAAGTAAGAAAAGAAGAGTAATTTCAGTTTTTAAGTTTGTAAACTTTGATAAGATTAGAGTTATTTGTAGTTAGTTTTAAAAGTGAAGTGAAGAAGAAAAGTAAGAAAAGAAGAGTAATTTCAGTTTTTAAGTTTATTAGCTTTGATAAGATTAGAGTTATGAGTAGTTAGTTTTAAAAGTGAAGTGAAGAAGAAAAGTAAGAAAAGAAGAGAAAGTTCAGTTTTAAAGTTTGTAAGCTTTGATAAGATTAGAGTTATTTGTAGTTAGTTTTAAAAGTGAAGTGAAGAAGAAAAGTAAGAAAAGAAGAGTAATTTCAGTTTTAAAGTTTATTAGCTTTGATAAGATTAGAGTTATGAGTAGTTAGTTTTAAAAGTGAAGTGAAGAAGAAAAGTAAGAAAAGAAGAGAAAGTTCAGTTTTAAAGTTTGTAAGCTTTGATAAGGTTAGAGTTATGAGTAGTTAGTTTTAAAAGTGAAGTGAAGAAGAAAAGTAAGAAAAGAAGAGTAAGTTCAGTTTTTAAGTTTGTAAGCTTTGATAAGATTAGAGTTATGAGTAGTTAGTTTTAAAAGTGAAGTGAAGAAGAAAAGTAAGAAAAGAAGAGTAATTTCAGTTTTTAAGTTTGTAAGCTTTGATAAGATTAGAGTTATGAGTAGTTAGTTTTAAAAGTGAAGTGAAGAAGAAAAGTAAGAAAAGAAGAGAAAGTTCAGTTTTTAAGTTTGTAAGCTTTGATAAGATTAGAGTTATGAGTAGTTAGTTTTAAAAGTGAAGTGAAGAAGAAAAGTAAGAAAAGAAGAGTAAGTTCAGTTTTTAAGTTTATTAGCTTTGATAAGATTAGAGTTATGAGTAGTTAGTTTTAAAGTGAAGTGAAGAAGAAAAGTAAGAAAAGAAGAGAAAGTTCAGTTTTAAAGTTTGTAAACTTTGATAAGATTAGAGTTATGAGTAGTTAGTTTTAAAAGTGAAGTGAAGAAGAAAAGTAAGAAAAGAAGAGTAAGTTCAGTTTTAAAGTTTATTAGCTTTGATAAGATTAGAGTTATTTGTAGTTAGTTTTAAAAGTGAAGTGAAGAAGAAAAGTAAGAAAAGAAGAGAAAGTTCAGTTTTTAAGTTTGTAAGCTTTGATAAGATTAGAGTTATGAGTAGTTAGTTTTAAAAGTGAAGTGAAGAAGAAAAGTAAGAAAAGAAGAGAAAGTTCAGTTTTAAAGTTTGTAAACTTTGATAAGATTAGAGTTATGAGTAGTTAGTTTTAAAAGTGAAGTGAAGAAGAAAAGTAAGAAAAGAAGAGTAAGTTCAGTTTTTAAGTGTTGAAGCTTTGATAAGTAATAAAGAGTAAGTAGTTAGTTTTAAAAGTGAAGTGAAGAAGAAAAGTAAGAAAAGAAGAGAAAGTTCAGTTTTAAAGTTTGTAAACTTTGTTAAGATTAGAGTTATTTGTAGTTAGTTTTAAAAGTGAAGTGAAGAAGAAAAGTAAGAAAAGAAGAGTAATTTCAGTTTTAAAGTTTATAAGCTTTGATAAGATTAGAGTAATTTCAGTTTTTTAAAGTTTAAGTAAACTTTGATAAGATTAGAGTTATGAGTAGTTAGTTTTAAAAGTGAAGTGAAGAAGAGAGTAAGAAAAGAAGAGTAATTTCAGTTTTAAAGTTTGTAAGCTTTGTAAATTAGAGTTATGAGTTGTTAGTTTTAAAAGTGAAGTGAAGAAGAAAAGTAAGAAAAGAAGAGTAATTTCTTTGAAACTTTGAAGATTAGAGTTATGAGTAGTTAGTTTTAAAAGTGAAGTGAAGAAGAGAGTAAGAAAAGAAGAGTAATTTCAGTTTTAAAGTCTGTAAACTTTGATAAGATTAGAGTTATGAGTAGTTAGTTTTAAAAGTGAAGTGAAGAAGAAAAGTAAGAAAAGAAGAGTAATTTCAGTTTTTAAGTCTAAAAGCTTTGATAAGATTAGAGTTATGAGTAGTTAGTTTTAAAAGTGAAGTGAAGAAGAAAAGTAAGAAAAGAAGAGTAATTTCAGTTTTTAAGTCTAAAAGCTTTGATAAGATTAGAGTTATGAGTAGTTAGTTTTAAAAGTGAAGTGAAGAAGAAAAGTAAGCAAAGAAGAGTAAGTTCAGTTTTTAAGTTTGTAAACTTTGATAAGATTAGAGTTATAAGTAGTTAGTTTTAAAAGTGAAGTGAAGAAGAAAAGTAAGAAAAGAAGAGTAAGTTCAGTTTTTAAGTTTGTAAGCTTTGATAAGATTAGAGTTATTAGTAGTTAGTTTTAAAAGTGAAGTGAAGAAGAGAGTAAGAAAAGAAGAGTAATTTCAGTTTTTAAGTTTGTAAGCTTTGATAAGATTAGAGTTATGAGTAGTTAGTTTTAAAAGTGAAGTGAAGAAGAAAAGTAAGAAAAGAAGAGAAAGTTCAGTTTTTAAGTTTGTAAGCTTTGATAAGATTAGAGTTATGAGTAGTTAGTTTTAAAAGTGAAGTGAAGAAGAGAGTAAGAAAAGAAGAGTAATTTCAGTTTTTAAGTCTAAAAGCTTTGATAAGATTAGAGTTATTTGTAGTTAGTTTTAAAAGTGAAGTGAAGAAGAAAAGTAAGAAAAGAAGAGAAAGTTCAGTTTTAAAGTTTGTAAACTTTGATAAGATTAGAGTTATGAGTAGTTAGTTTTAAAAGTGAAGTGAAGAAGAAAAGTAAGAAAAGAAGAGTAATTTCAGTTTTTAAGTCTAAAAGCTTTGATAAGATTAGAGTTATGAGTAGTTAGTTTTAAAAGTGAAGTGAAGAAGAAAAGTAAGAAAAGAAGAGTAATTTCAGTTTTAAAGTTTGTAAGCTTTTATAAGATTAGAGTTATTTGTAGTTAGTTTTAAAAGTGAAGTGAAGAAGAGAGTAAGAAAAGAAGAGTAATTTCAGTTTTTAAGTTTGTAAGCTTTGATAAGATTAGAGTTATAAGTAGTTAGTTTTAAAAGTGAAGTGAAGAAGAGAGTAAGAAAAGAAGAGTAATTTCAGTTTTAAAGTCTAAAAGCTTTGAAAGATTAGAGTTATTTGTAGTTAGTTTTAAAAGTGAAGTGAAGAAGAAAAGTAAGAAAAGAAGAGTAATTTCAGTTTTAAAGTTTGTAAGCTTTGATAAGATTAGAGTTATGAGTAGTTAGTTTTAAAAGTGAAGTGAAGAAGAAAAGTAAGAAAAGAAGAGAAAGTTCAGTTTTAAAGTTTGTAAGCTTTGATAAGATTAGAGTTATAAGTAGTTAGTTTTAAAAGTGAAGTGAAGAAGAGAGTAAGAAAAGAAGAGTAATTTCAGTTTTAAAGTTTGTAAGCTTTGATAAGATTAGAATTATTTGTAGTTAGTTTTAAAAGTGAAGTGAAGAAGAGAGTAAGAAAAGAAGAGTAATTTCAGTTTTTAAGTTTGTAAGCTTTGATAAGATTAGAGTTATGAGTTGTTAGTTTTAAAAGTGAAGTGAAGAAGAAAAGTAAGAAAAGAAGAGTAAGTTCAGTTTTTAAGTTTGTAAACTTTGATAAGATTAGAGTTATAAGTAGTTAGTTTTAAAAGTGAAGTGAAGAAGAAAAGTAAGAAAAGAAGAGAAAGTTCAGTTTTTAAGTTTGTAAGCTTTGATAAGATTAGAATTATTTGTAGTTAGTTTTAAAAGTGAAGTGAAGAAGAAAAGTAAGAAAAGAAGAGTAATTTCAGTTTTTAAGTTTGTAAGCTTTGATAAGATTAGAGTTATAAGTAGTTAGTTTTAAAAGTGAAGTGAAGAAGAAAAGTAAGAAAAGAAGAGTAATTTCAGTTTTAAAGTTTGTAAGCTTTGATAAGATTAGAGTTATTTGTAGTTAGTTTTAAAAGTGAAGTGAAGAAGAAAAGTAAGAAAAGAAGAGTAATTTCAGTTTTTAAGTTTGTAAGCTTTGATAAGATTAGAGTTATGAGTATTTAGTTTTAAAAGTGAAGTGAAGAAGAAAAGTAAGAAAAGAAGAGAAAGTTCAGTTTTAAAGTTTATAAACTTTGATAAGATTAGAGTTATAAGTAGTTAGTTTTAAAAGTGAAGTGAAGAAGAAAAGTAAGAAAAGAAGAGTAATTTCAGTTTTTAAGTTTGTAAGCTTTGATAAGATTAGAGTTATAAGTAGTTAGTTTTAAAAGTGAAGTGAAGAAGAAAAGTAAGAAAAGAAGAGTAATTTCAGTTTTTAAGTTTGTAAGCTTTGATAAGATTAGAGTTATGAGTAGTTAGTTTTAAAAGTGAAGTGAAGAAGAAAAGTAAGAAAAGAAGAGTAATTTCAGTTTTAAAGTTTGTAAACTTTGATAAGATTAGAGTTATGAGTAGTTAGTTTTAAAAGTGAAGTGAAGAAGAAAAGTAAGAAAAGAAGAGTAATTTCAGTTTTAAAGTTTGTAAACTTTGATAAGATTAGAGTTATGAGTAGTTAGTTTTAAAAGTGAAGTGAAGAAGAAAAGTAAGAAAAGAAGAGTAATTTCAGTTTTTAAGTTTGTAAGCTTTGATAAGATTAGAGTTATTAGTAGTTAGTTTTAAAAGTGAAGTTAAAAAGAGAGTAAGCAAAGAAGAGTAAGTTCAGTTTTTAAGTTTGTAAGCTTTGATAAGATTAGAGTTATGAGTAGTTAGTTTTAAAAGTGAAGTGAAGAAGAAAAGTAAGAAAAGAAGAGTAATTTCAGTTTTAAAGTTTATAAGCTTTGATAAGATTAGAGTTATGAGTAGTTAGTTTTAAAAGTGAAGTGAAGAAGAAAAGTAAGCAAAGAAGAGTAAGTTCAGTTTTTAAGTTTGTAAACTTTGATAAGATTAGAGTTATAAGTAGTTAGTTTTAAAAGTGAAGTGAAGAAGAAAAGTAAGAAAAGAAGAGTAAGTTCAGTTTTAAAGTTTGTAAGCTTTGATAAGATTAGAGTTATGAGTAGTTAGTTTTAAAAGTGAAGTGAAGAAGAAGAGTAATTTCAGTTTTTAAGTCTAAAAGCTTTGATAAGATTAGAGTTATAAGTAGTTAGTTTTAAAAGTGAAGTGAAGAAGAAAAGTAAGAAAAGAAGAGTAAGTTCAGTTTTTAAGTTTGTAAACTTTGATAAGATTAGAGTTATAAGTAGTTAGTTTTAAAAGTGAAGTGAAGAAGAAAAGTAAGAAAAGAAGAGAAAGTTCAGTTTTTAAGTTTGTAAGCTTTGATAAGATTAGAGTTATGAGTAGTTAGTTTTAAAAGTGAAGTGAAGAAGAAAAGTAAGAAAAGAAGAGTAATTTCAGTTTTAAAGTTTGTAAACTTTGATAAGATTAGAGTTATGAGTAGTTAGTTTTAAAAGTGAAGTGAGGAAGAGAGTAAGAAAAGAAGAGTAATTTCAGTTTTAAAGTTTGTAAACTTTGATAAGATTAGAGTTATGAGTAGTTAGTTTTAAAAGTGAAGTGAAGAAGAAAAGTAAGAAAAGAAGAGTAATTTCAGTTTTTAAGTTTGTAAGCTTTGATAAGATTAGAGTTATGAGTAGTTAGTTTTAAAAGTGAAGTTAAAAAGAGAGTAAGCAAAGAAGAGTAAGTTCAGTTTTAAAGTTTGTAAACTTTGATAAGATTAGAGTTATGAGTAGTTAGTTTTAAAAGTGAAGTGAAGAAGAAAAGTAAGAAAAGAAGAGAAAGTTCAGTTTTAAAGTTTGTAAACTTTGATAAGATTAGAGTTATTAGTAGTTAGTTTTAAAAGTGAAGTGAAGAAGAAAAGTAAGAAAAGAAGAGTAATTTCAGTTTTAAAGTTTGTAAACTTTGATAAGATTAGAGTTATGAGTAGTTAGTTTTAAAAGTGAAGTGAAGAAGAGAGTAAGCAAAGAAGAGTAATTTCAGTTTTTAAGTTTGTAAGCTTTGATAAGATTAGAGTTATGAGTAGTTAGTTTTAAAAGTGAAGTGAAGAAGAAAAGTAAGAAAATAAGAGTAATTTCAGTTTTTAAGTTTGTAAGCTTTGATAAGATTAGAGTTATGAGTAGTTAGTTTTAAAAGTGAAGTGAAGAAGAAAAGTAAGAAAAGAAGAGTAATTTCAGTTTTAAAGTTTATAAGCTTTGATAAGATTAGAGTTATGAGTAGTTAGTTTTAAAAGTGAAGTGAAGAAGAAAAGTAAGAAAAGAAGAGTAATTTCAGTTTTTAAGTTTGTAAGCTTTGATAAGATTAGAGTTATGAGTAGTTAGTTTTAAAAGTGAAGTGAAGAAGAAAAGTAAGAAAAGAAGAGAAAGTTCAGTTTTTAAGTTTGTAAGCTTTGATAAGATTAGAGTTATGAGTAGTTAGTTTTAAAAGTGAAGTGAAGAAGAAAAGTAAGAAAAGAAGAGAAAGTTCAGTTTTAAAGTTTGTAAACTTTGATAAGATTAGAGTTATGAGTAGTTAGTTTTAAAAGTGAAGTGAAGAAGAAAAGTAAGAAAAGAAGAGTAATTTCAGTTTTTAAGTTTATTAGCTTTGATAAGATTAGAGTTATGAGTAGTTAGTTTTAAAAGTGAAGTGAAGAAGAAAAGTAAGAAAAGAAGAGAAAGTTCAGTTTTAAAGTTTGTAAACTTTGTTAAGATTAGAGTTATTTGTAGTTAGTTTTAAAAGTGAAGTGAAGAAGAAAAGTAAGAAAAGAAGAGAAAGTTCAGTTTTAAAGTTTGTAAACTTTGTTAAGATTAGAGTTATTTGTAGTTAGTTTTAAAAGTGAAGTGAAGAAGAAAAGTAAGAAAAGAAGAGTAATTTCAGTTTTTAAGTTTGTAAGCTTTGATAAGATTAGAGTTATGAGTAGTTAGTTTTAAAAGTGAAGTGAAGAAGAGAGTAAGAAAAGAAGAGTAATTTCAGTTTTAAAGTTTGTAAGCTTTGATAAGATTAGAATTATTTGTAGTTAGTTTTAAAAGTGAAGTGAAGAAGAAAAGTAAGAAAAGAAGAGTAATTTCAGTTTTAAAGTTTGTAAGCTTTGATAAGATTAGAGTTATTTGTAGTTAGTTTTAAAAGTGAAGTGAAGAAGAAAAGTAAGAAAAGAAGAGTAATTTCAGTTTTTAAGTTTGTAAGCTTTGATAAGATTAGAGTTATAAGTATTTAGTTTTAAAAGTGAAGTGAAGAAGAAAAGTAAGAAAAGAAGAGAAAGTTCAGTTTTAAAGTTTATAAGCTTTGATAAGATTAGAGTTATAAGTAGTTAGTTTTAAAAGTGAAGTGAAGAAGAAAAGTAAGAAAAGAAGAGTAATTTCAGTTTTTAAGTCTAAAAGCTTTGATAAGATTAGAGTTATTTGTAGTTAGTTTTAAAAGTGAAGTGAAGAAGAAAAGTAAGAAAAGAAGAGAAAGTTCAGTTTTAAAGTTTGTAAACTTTGATAAGATTAGAGTTATGAGTAGTTAGTTTTAAAAGTGAAGTGAAGAAGAAAAGTAAGAAAAGAAGAGTAATTTCAGTTTTTAAGTTTGTAAGCTTTGATAAGATTAGAGTTATTTGTAGTTAGTTTTAAAAGTGAAGTGAAGAAGAAAAGTAAGAAAAGAAGAGAAAGTTCAGTTTTTAAGTTTGTAAGCTTTGATAAGATTAGAGTTATTAGTAGTTAGTTTTAAAAGTGAAGTGAAGAAGAAAAGTAAGAAAAGAAGAGAAAGTTCAGTTTTAAAGTTTGTAAACTTTGATAAGATTAGAGTTATTAGTAGTTAGTTTTAAAAGTGAAGTGAAGAAGAAAAGTAAGAAAAGAAGAGTAATTTCAGTTTTTAAGTTTATAAACTTTGATAAGATTAGAGTTATGAGTAGTTAGTTTTAAAAGTGAAGTGAAGAAGACAGTAAGAAAAGAAGAGTAATTTCAGTTTTTAAGTCTAAAAGCTTTGATAAGATTAGAGTTATTTGTAGTTAGTTTTAAAAGTGAAGTGAAGAAGAAAAGTAAGAAAAGAAGAGAAAGTTCAGTTTTAAAGTTTGTAAACTTTGATAAGATTAGAGTTATTAGTAGTTAGTTTTAAAAGTGAAGTGAAGAAGAAAAGTAAGAAAAGAAGAGTAATTTCAGTTTTAAAGTTTGTAAACTTTGATAAGATTAGAGTTATGAGTAGTTAGTTTTAAAAGTGAAGTGAAGAAGAGAGTAAGAAAAGAAGAGTAATTTCAGTTTTAAAGTTTGTAAACTTTGATAAGATTAGAGTTATGAGTAGTTAGTTTTAAAAGTGAAGTGAAGAAGAAACTAAGAAAAGAAGAGTAATTTCAGTTTTAAAGTTTATAAGCTTTGATAAGATTAGAGTTATTTGTAGTTAGTTTTAAAAGTGAAGTGAAGAAGAAAAGTAAGAAAAGAAGAGAAAGTTCAGTTTTAAAGTTTGTAAACTTTGATAAGATTAGAGTTATGAGTAGTTAGTTTTAAAAGTGAAGTGAAGAAGAAAAGTAAGAAAAGAAGAGTAATTTCAGTTTTTAAGTGTTGAAGCTTTGATAAGATTAGAGTTATTAGTAGTTAGTTTTAAAAGTGAAGTGAAGAAGAAAAGTAAGAAAAGAAGAGTAATTTCAGTTTTAAAGTTTGTAAACTTTGATAAGATTAGAGTTATGAGTAGTTAGTTTTAAAAGTGAAGTGAAGAAGAGAGTAAGAAAAGAAGAGTAATTTCAGTTTTTAAGTCTAAAAGCTTTGATAAGATTAGAGTTATTTGTAGTTAGTTTTAAAAGTGAAGTGAAGAAGAAAAGTAAGAAAAGAAGAGAAAGTTCAGTTTTAAAGTTTGTAAACTTTGATAAGATTAGAGTTATGAGTAGTTAGTTTTAAAAGTGAAGTGAAGAAGAAAAGTAAGAAAAGAAGAGTAATTTCAGTTTTTAAGTCTAAAAGCTTTGATAAGATTAGAGTTATAAGTATTTAGTTTTAAAAGTGAAGTGAAGAAGAAAAGTAAGAAAAGAAGAGAAAGTTCAGTTTTTAAGTTTGTAAGCTTTGATAAGATTAGAGTTATGAGTAGTTAGTTTTAAAAGTGAAGTGAAGAAGAAAAGTAAGAAAAGAAGAGTAATTTCAGTTTTAAAGTTTATAAGCTTTGATAAGATTAGAGTTATTTGTAGTTAGTTTTAAAAGTGAAGTGAAGAAGAAAAGTAAGAAAAGAAGAGTAATTTCAGTTTTAAAGTTTGTAAACTTTGATAAGATTAGAGTTATAAGTATTTAGTTTTAAAAGTGAAGTGAAGAAGAAAAGTAAGAAAAGAAGAGAAAGTTCAGTTTTTAAGTTTGTAAGCTTTGATAAGATTAGAGTTATGAGTAGTTAGTTTTAAA
This sequence comes from Loxodes magnus, assembly GCA_946699065.1. Classification (NCBI taxonomy): domain Eukaryota; phylum Ciliophora; class Karyorelictea; order Loxodida; family Loxodidae; genus Loxodes; species Loxodes magnus. The sequence goes on along the minus strand of CAMPDV010003521.1, from coordinate 36,794 downwards.
AGTGAAGTGAAGAAAAAAAGTAAGAAAAGAAGAGTAATTTCAGTTTTTAAGTTTGTAAGCTTTGATAAGATTAGAGTTATAAGTATTTAGTTTTAAAAGTGAAGTGAAGAAGAAAAGTAAGAAAAGAAGAGAAAGTTCAGTTTTTAAGTTTGTAAGCTTTGATAAGATTAGAGTTATGAGTAGTTAGTTTTAAAAGTGAAGTGAAGAAGAAAAGTAAGAAAAGAAGAGAAAGTTCAGTTTTAAAGTTTGTAAGCTTTGATAAGATTAGAGTTATGAGTAGTTAGTTTTAAAAGTGAAGTGAAGAAGACAGTAAGAAAAGAAGAGTAATTTCAGTTTTTAAGTGTTGAAGCTTTGATAAGATTAGAGTTATTAGTAGTTAGTTTTAAAAGTGAGGTGAAGAAGAAAAGTAAGAAAAGAAGAGAAAGTTCAGTTTTTAAGTTTGTAAGCTTTGATAAGATTAGAGTTATGAGTAGTTAGTTTTAAAAGTGAAGTGAAGAAGAAAAGTAAGAAAAGAAGAGAAAGTTCAGTTTTAAAGTTTATAAGCTTTGATAAGATTAGAGTTATAAGTAGTTAGTTTTAAAAGTGAATTGAAGAAGAAAAGTAAGAAAAGAAGAGTAATTTCAGTTTTTAAGTTTGTAAGCTTTGATAAGATTAGAGTTATTAGTAGTTAGTTTTAAAAGTGAAGTGAAGAAGAGAGTAAGAAAAGAAGAGTAATTTCAGTTTTTAAGTCTAAAAGCTTTGATAAGATTAGAGTTATGAGTAGTTAGTTTTAAAAGTGAAGTGAAGAAGAGAGTAAGAAAAGAAGAGTAATTTCAGTTTTTAAGTCTAAAAGCTTTGATAAGATTAGAGTTATTTGTAGTTAGTTTTAAAAGTGAAGTGAAGAAGAAAAGTAAGAAAAGAAGAGAAAGTTCAGTTTTAAAGTTTGTAAACTTTGATAAGATTAGAGTTATGAGTAGTTAGTTTTAAAAGTGAAGTGAAGAAGAAAAGTAAGAAAAGAAGAGTAATTTCAGTTTTTAAGTCTAAAAGCTTTGATAAGATTAGAGTTATAAGTATTTAGTTTTAAAAGTGAAGTGAAGAAGAGAGTAAGAAAAGAAGAGTAATTTCAGTTTTTAAGTCTAAAAGCTTTGATAAGATTAGAGTTATGAGTTGTTAGTTTTAAAAGTGAAGTGAAGAAGAAAAGTAAGAAAAGAAGAGAAAGTTCAGTTTTTAAGTTTGTAAGCTTTGATAAGATTAGAGTTATGAGTAGTTAGTTTTAAAAGTGAAGTGAAGAAGAGAGTAAGAAAAGAAGAGTAATTTCAGTTTTAAAGTTTATAAGCTTTGATAAGATTAGAGTTATGAGTAGTTAGTTTTAAAAGTGAAGTTAAAAAGAGAGTAAGAAAAGAAGAGTAATTTCAGTTTTTAAGTTTATAAGCTTTGATAAGATTAGAGTTATAAGTAGTTAGTTTTAAAAGTGAAGTGAAGAAGAAAAGTAAGAAAAGAAGAGTAATTTCAGTTTTTAAGTTTGTAAACTTTGATAAGATTAGAGTTATGAGTAGTTAGTTTTAAAAGTGAAGTGAAGAAGAGAGTAAGAAAAGAAGAGTAATTTCAGTTTTTAAGTTTGTAAACTTTGATAAGATTAGAGTTATTTGTAGTTAGTTTTAAAAGTGAAGTGAAGAAGAGAGTAAGAAAAGAAGAGTAATTTCAGTTTTTAAGTTTGTAAGCTTTGATAAGATTAGAGTTATAAGTAGTTAGTTTTAAAAGTGAGGTGAAGAAGAAAAGTAAGAAAAGAAGAGTAAGTTCAGTTTTTAAGTTTGTAAGCTTTGATAAGATTAGAGTTATGAGTAGTTAGTTTTAAAAGTGAAGTGAAGAAGAGAGTAAGAAAAGAAGAGTAATTTCAGTTTTAAAGTTTATAAGCTTTGATAAGATTAGAGTTATGAGTAGTTAGTTTTAAAAGTGAAGTGAAGAAGAAAAGTAAGAAAAGAAGAGTAATTTCAGTTTTTAAGTTTATAAGCTTTGATAAGATTAGAGTTATAAGTAGTTAGTTTTAAAAGTGAAGTGAAGAAGAAAAGTAAGAAAAGAAGAGTAATTTCAGTTTTTAAGTTTGTAAGCTTTGATAAGATTAGAGTTATGAGTAGTTAGTTTTAAAAGTGAAGTGAAGAAGAGAGTAAGAAAAGAAGAGTAATTTCAGTTTTAAAGTTTATAAGCTTTGATAAGATTAGAGTTATTTGTAGTTAGTTTTAAAAGTGAAGTGAAGAAGAGAGTAAGAAAAGAAGAGTAATTTCAGTTTTTAAGTCTAAAAGCTTTGATAAGATTAGAGTTATAAGTATTTAGTTTTAAAAGTGAGGTGAAGAAGAAAAGTAAGAAAAGAAGAGTAAGTTCAGTTTTAAAGTTTGTAAACTTTGATAAGATTAGAGTTATGAGTAGTTAGTTTTAAAAGTGAAGTGAAGAAGAAAAGTAAGAAAAGAAGAGAAAGTTCAGTTTTTAAGTTTGTAAGCTTTGATAAGATTAGAGTTATGAGTAGTTAGTTTTAAAAGTGAAGTTAAAAAGAGAGTAAGCAAAGAAGAGTAAGTTCAGTTTTTAAGTTTGTAAACTTTGATAAGATTAGAGTTATGAGTAGTTAGTTTTAAAAGTGAAGTGAAGAAGAGAGTAAGAAAAGAAGAGTAATTTCAGTTTTTAAGTCTAAAAGCGTTGATAAGATTAGAGTTATTTGTAGTTAGTTTTAAAAGTGAAGTGAAGAAGAAAAGTAAGAAAAGAAGAGAAAGTTCAGTTTTAAAGTTTATAAGCTTTGATAAGATTAGAGTTATAAGTAGTTAGTTTTAAAAGTGAAGTGAAGAAGAAAAGTAAGAAAAGAAGAGTAATTTCAGTTTTTAAGTTTGTAAGCTTTGATAAGATTAGAGTTATGAGTAGTTAGTTTTAAAAGTGAAGTGAAGAAGAAAAGTAAGAAAAGAAGAGTAATTTCAGTTTTTAAGTTTATAAGCTTTGATAAGATTAGAATTATGAGTAGTTAGTTTTAAAAGTGAAGTGAAGAAGAAAAGTAAGAAAAGAAGAGTAATTTCAGTTTTTAAGTTTGTAAGCTTTGATAAGATTAGAGTTATTTGTAGTTAGTTTTAAAAGTGAAGTGAAGAAGAAAAGTAAGAAAAGAAGAGAAAGTTCAGTTTTTAAGTTTGTAAGCTTTGATAAGATTAGAATTATGAGTAGTTAGTTTTAAAAGTGAAGTGAAGAAGAAAAGTAAGAAAAGAAGAGTAATTTCAGTTTTTAAGTTTGTAAACTTTGATAAGATTAGAGTTATGAGTAGTTAGTTTTAAAAGTGAAGTGAAGAAGAAAAGTAAGAAAAGAAGAGTAATTTCAGTTTTTAAGTTTGTAAGCTTTGATAAGATTAGAGTTATGAGTAGTTAGTTTTAAAAGTGAAGTGAAGAAGAAAAGTAAGCAAAGAAGAGTAAGTTCAGTTTTTAAGTTTATTAGCTTTGATAAGATTAGAATTATGAGTAGTTAGTTTTAAAAGTGAAGTGAAGAAGAAAAGTAAGAAAAGAAGAGTAATTTCAGTTTTTAAGTTTGTAAACTTTGATAAGATTAGAGTTATGAGTAGTTAGTTTTAAAAGTGAAGTGAAGAAGAAAAGTAAGAAAAGAAGAGTAATTTCAGTTTTTAAGTTTGTAAGCTTTGATAAGATTAGAGTTATGAGTAGTTAGTTTTAAAAGTGAAGTGAAGAAGAAAAGTAAGAAAAGAAGAGAAAGTTCAGTTTTTAAGTTTGTAAGCTTTGATAAGATTAGAGTTATGAGTAGTTAGTTTTAAAAGTGAAGTGAAGAAGAAAAGTAAGAAAAGAAGAGAAAGTTCAGTTTTTAAGTTTGTAAACTTTGATAAGATTAGAGTTATGAGTAGTTAGTTTTAAAAGTGAAGTGAAGAAGAAAAGTAAGAAAAGAAGAGTAATTTCAGTTTTTAAGTTTGTAAGCTTTGATAAGATTAGAGTTATGAGTAGTTAGTTTTAAAAGTGAAGTGAAGAAGAAAAGTAAGAAAAGAAGAGTAATTTCAGTTTTTAAGTTTATAAGCTTTGATAAGATTAGAGTTATTTGTAGTTAGTTTTAAAAGTGAAGTGAAGAAGAAAAGTAAGAAAAGAAGAGTAATTTCAGTTTTAAAGTTTGTAAACTTTGATAAGATTAGAGTTATGAGTAGTTAGTTTTAAAAGTGAAGTGAAGAAGAGAGTAAGAAAAGAAGAGTAATTTCAGTTTTTAAGTTTGTAAGCTTTGATAAGATTAGAGTTATGAGTAGTTAGTTTTAAAAGTGAAGTGAAGAAGAAAAGTAAGAAAAGAAGAGTAATTTCAGTTTTTAAGTTTATAAGCTTTGATAAGATTAGAGTTATTTGTAGTTAGTTTTAAAAGTGAAGTGAAGAAGAAAAGTAAGAAAAGAAGAGTAATTTCAGTTTTTAAGTTTGTAAGCTTTGATAAGATTAGAGTTATTAGTAGTTAGTTTTAAAAGTGAAGTGAAGAAGAAAAGTAAGAAAAGAAGAGTAATTTCAGTTTTTAAGTTTATAAGCTTTGATAAGATTAGAGTTATAAGTAGTTAGTTTTAAAAGTGAAGTGAAGAAGAAAAGTAAGAAAAGAAGAGTAATTTCAGTTTTTAAGTTTGTAAGCTTTGATAAGATTAGAGTTATGAGTAGTTAGTTTTAAAAGTGAAGTGAAGAAGAAAAGTAAGAAAAGAAGAGAAAGTTCAGTTTTTAAGTTTATTAGCTTTGATAAGATTAGAGTTATGAGTAGTTAGTTTTAAAAGTGAAGTGAAGAAGAAAAGTAAGAAAAGAAGAGTAATTTCAGTTTTTAAGTTTGTAAGCTTTGATAAGATTAGAGTTATGAGTAGTTAGTTTTAAAAGTGAAGTGAAGAAGAAAAGTAAGAAAAGAAGAGAAAGTTCAGTTTTTAAGTTTATAAGCTTTGATAAGATTAGAGTTATGAGTAGTTAGTTTTAAAAGTGAAGTGAAGAAGAAAAGTAAGAAAAGAAGAGTAATTTCAGTTTTTAAGTTTATAAGCTTTGATAAGATTAGAGTTATGAGTAGTTAGTTTTAAAAGTGAAGTGAAGAAGAAAAGTAAGAAAAGAAGAGAAAGTTCAGTTTTTAAGTTTATAAGCTTTGATAAGATTAGAGTTATGAGTAGTTAGTTTTAAAAGTGAAGTGAAGAAGAAAAGTAAGAAAAGAAGAGTAATTTCAGTTTTTAAGTTTGTAAGCTTTGATAAGATTAGAGTTATGAGTAGTTAGTTTTAAAAGTGAAGTGAAGAAGAAAAGTAAGAAAAGAAGAGTAATTTCAGTTTTTAAGTTTATAAGCTTTGATAAGATTAGAGTTATGAGTAGTTAGTTTTAAAAGTGAAGTGAAGAAGAAAAGTAAGAAAAGAAGAGAAAGTTCAGTTTTTAAGTTTGTAAGCTTTGATAAGATTAGAGTTATGAGTAGTTAGTTTTAAAAGTGAAGTGAAGAAGAAAAGTAAGAAAAGAAGAGTAAGTTCAGTTTTTAAGTTTGTAAACTTTGATAAGATTAGAGTTATTTGTAGTTAGTTTTAAAAGTGAAGTGAAGAAGAAAAGTAAGAAAAGAAGAGTAATTTCAGTTTTTAAGTTTGTAAGCTTTGATAAGATTAGAGTTATGAGTAGTTAGTTTTAAAAGTGAAGTGAAGAAGAAAAGTAAGAAAAGAAGAGTAATTTCAGTTTTTAAGTTTATAAGCTTTGATAAGATTAGAGTTATGAGTAGTTAGTTTTAAAAGTGAAGTGAAGAAGAAAAGTAAGAAAAGAAGAGTAAGTTCAGTTTTAAAGTTTGTAAGCTTTGATAAGATTAGAGTTATGAGTAGTTAGTTTTAAAAGTGAAGTGAAGAAGAAAAGTAAGAAAAGAAGAGTAATTTCAGTTTTTAAGTTTGTAAGCTTTGATAAGATTAGAGTTATGAGTAGTTAGTTTTAAAAGTGAAGTGAAGAAGAAAAGTAAGAAAAGAAGAGTAATTTCAGTTTTTAAGTTTATAAGCTTTGATAAGATTAGAGTTATTTGTAGTTAGTTTTAAAAGTGAAGTGAAGAAGAAAAGTAAGAAAAGAAGAGTAATTTCAGTTTTTAAGTTTGTAAGCTTTGATAAGATTAGAGTTATTAGTAGTTAGTTTTAAAAGTGAAGTGAAGAAGAAAAGTAAGAAAAGAAGAGTAATTTCAGTTTTTAAGTTTGTAAGCTTTGATAAGATTAGAGTTATTAGTAGTTAGTTTTAAAAGTGAAGTGAAGAAGAAAAGTAAGAAAAGAAGAGAAAGTTCAGTTTTTAAGTTTATAAGCTTTGATAAGATTAGAGTTATGAGTAGTTAGTTTTAAAAGTGAAGTGAAGAAGAAAAGTAAGAAAAGAAGAGTAATTTCAGTTTTTAAGTCTAAAAGCTTTGATAAGATTAGAGTTATAAGTAGTTAGTTTTAAAAGTGAAGTGAAGAAGAAAAGTAAGAAAAGAAGAGTAAGTTCAGTTTTTAAGTTTGTAAGCTTTGATAAGATTAGAGTTATGAGTAGTTAGTTTTAAAAGTGAAGTGAAGAAGAAAAGTAAGAAAAGAAGAGTAATTTCAGTTTTTAAGTTTATAAGCTTTGATAAGATTAGAGTTATTAGTAGTTAGTTTTAAAAGTGAAGTGAAGAAGAAAAGTAAGAAAAGAAGAGTAATTTCAGTTTTTAAGTTTGTAAGCTTTGATAAGATTAGAGTTATGAGTAGTTAGTTTTAAAAGTGAAGTGAAGAAGAAAAGTAAGAAAAGAAGAGAAAGTTCAGTTTTTAAGTTTATAAGCTTTGATAAGATTAGAGTTATGAGTAGTTAGTTTTAAAAGTGAAGTGAAGAAGAGAGTAAGAAAAGAAGAGAAAGTTCAGTTTTTAAGTTTGTAAGCTTTGATAAGATTAGAGTTATAAGTAGTTAGTTTTAAAAGTGAAGTGAAGAAGAAAAGTAAGAAAAGAAGAGTAATTTCAGTTTTTAAGTTTATAAGCTTTGATAAGATTAGAGTTATTTGTAGTTAGTTTTAAAAGTGAAGTGAAGAAGAAAAGTAAGAAAAGAAGAGAAAGTTCAGTTTTAAAGTTTATAAGCTTTGATAAGATTAGAGTTATGAGTAGTTAGTTTTAAAAGTGAAGTGAAGAAGAAAAGTAAGAAAAGAAGAGTAATTTCAGTTTTTAAGTTTATAAGCTTTGATAAGATTAGAGTTATGAGTAGTTAGTTTTAAAAGTGAAGTGAAGAAGAAAAGTAAGAAAAGAAGAGAAAGTTCAGTTTTTAAGTTTGTAAGCTTTGATAAGATTAGAGTTATTTGTAGTTAGTTTTAAAAGTGAAGTGAAGAAGAAAAGTAAGAAAAGAAGAGTAAGTTCAGTTTTTAAGTTTATAAGCTTTGATAAGATTAGAGTTATGAGTAGTTAGTTTTAAAAGTGAAGTGAAGAAGAAAAGTAAGAAAAGAAGAGTAATTTCAGTTTTTAAGTTTATTAGCTTTGATAAGATTAGAGTTATGAGTAGTTAGTTTTAAAAGTGAAGTGAAGAAGAAAAGTAAGAAAAGAAGAGTAATTTCAGTTTTTAAGTTTGTAAGCTTTGATAAGATTAGAGTTATAAGTAGTTAGTTTTAAAAGTGAAGTGAAGAAGAAAAGTAAGAAAAGAAGAGTAATTTCAGTTTTTAAGTTTGTAAGCTTTGATAAGATTAGAGTTATGAGTAGTTAGTTTTAAAAGTGAAGTGAAGAAGAAAAGTAAGAAAAGAAGAGTAATTTCAGTTTTTAAGTTTGTAAGCTTTGATAAGATTAGAGTTATGAGTAGTTAGTTTTAAAAGTGAAGTGAAGAAGAAAAGTAAGAAAAGAAGAGTAATTTCAGTTTTTAAGTTTATAAGCTTTGATAAGATTAGAGTTATGAGTAGTTAGTTTTAAAAGTGAAGTGAAGAAGAAAAGTAAGAAAAGAAGAGAAAGTTCAGTTTTTAAGTTTGTAAGCTTTGATAAGATTAGAGTTATGAGTAGTTAGTTTTAAAAGTGAAGTGAAGAAGAAAAGTAAGAAAAGAAGAGTAATTTCAGTTTTTAAGTTTGTAAGCTTTGATAAGATTAGAGTTATGAGTAGTTAGTTTTAAAAGTGAAGTGAAGAAGAAAAGTAAGAAAAGAAGAGTAATTTCAGTTTTTAAGTTTATAAGCTTTGATAAGATTAGAGTTATGAGTAGTTAGTTTTAAAAGTGAAGTGAAGAAGAAAAGTAAGAAAAGAAGAGTAATTTCAGTTTTTAAGTTTGTAAGCTTTGATAAGATTAGAGTTATGAGTAGTTAGTTTTAAAAGTGAAGTGAAGAAGAAAAGTAAGAAAAGAAGAGTAAGTTCAGTTTTTAAGTTTGTAAGCTTTGATAAGATTAGAGTTATGAGTAGTTAGTTTTAAAAGTGAAGTGAAGAAGAAAAGTAAGAAAAGAAGAGTAAGTTCAGTTTTTAAGTTTATAAGCTTTGATAAGATTAGAGTTATGAGTAGTTAGTTTTAAAAGTGAAGTGAAGAAGAAAAGTAAGAAAAGAAGAGTAATTTCAGTTTTTAAGTTTATAAGCTTTGATAAGATTAGAGTTATGAGTAGTTAGTTTTAAAAGTGAAGTGAAGAAGAAAAGTAAGAAAAGAAGAGTAATTTCAGTTTTTAAGTTTATAAGCTTTGATAAGATTAGAGTTATGAGTAGTTAGTTTTAAAAGTGAAGTGAAGAAGAAAAGTAAGAAAAGAAGAGAAAGTTCAGTTTTTAAGTTTGTAAGCTTTGATAAGATTAGAGTTATGAGTAGTTAGTTTTAAAAGTGAAGTGAAGAAGAAAAGTAAGAAAAGAAGAGTAATTTCAGTTTTTAAGTTTATAAGCTTTGATAAGATTAGAGTTATGAGTAGTTAGTTTTAAAAGTGAAGTGAAGAAGAAAAGTAAGAAAAGAAGAGTAAGTTCAGTTTTAAAGTTTATAAGCTTTGATAAGATTAGAGTTATAAGTAGTTAGTTTTAAAAGTGAAGTGAAGAAGAAAAGTAAGAAAAGAAGAGTAATTTCAGTTTTTAAGTTTGTAAGCTTTGATAAGATTAGAGTTATGAGTAGTTAGTTTTAAAAGTGAAGTGAAGAAGAAAAGTAAGAAAAGAAGAGTAATTTCAGTTTTTAAGTTTATAAGCTTTGATAAGATTAGAGTTATGAGTAGTTAGTTTTAAAAGTGAAGTGAAGAAGAAAAGTAAGAAAAGAAGAGTAATTTCAGTTTTTAAGTTTGTAAGCTTTGATAAGATTAGAGTTATGAGTAGTTAGTTTTAAAAGTGAAGTGAAGAAGAAAAGTAAGAAAAGAAGAGTAATTTCAGTTTTTAAGTTTGTAAGCTTTGATAAGATTAGAGTTATGAGTAGTTAGTTTTAAAAGTGAAGTGAAGAAGAAAAGTAAGAAAAGAAGAGTAATTTCAGTTTTTAAGTTTATAAGCTTTGATAAGATTAGAGTTATGAGTAGTTAGTTTTAAAAGTGAAGTGAAGAAGAAAAGTAAGAAAAGAAGAGTAATTTCAGTTTTTAAGTCTAAAAGCTTTGATAAGATTAGAGTTATGAGTAGTTAGTTTTAAAAGTGAAGTGAAGAAGAAAAGTAAGAAAAGAAGAGTAATTTCAGTTTTAAAGTTTATAAGCTTTGATAAGATTAGAGTTATGAGTAGTTAGTTTTAAAAGTGAAGTGAAGAAGAAAAGTAAGAAAAGAAGAGAAAGTTCAGTTTTTAAGTTTGTAAGCTTTGATAAGATTAGAGTTATGAGTAGTTAGTTTTAAAAGTGAAGTGAAGAAGAAAAGTAAGAAAAGAAGAGTAATTTCAGTTTTTAAGTTTATAAGCTTTGATAAGATTAGAGTTATGAGTAGTTAGTTTTAAAAGTGAAGTGAAGAAGAAAAGTAAGAAAAGAAGAGTAAGTTCAGTTTTTAAGTTTGTAAGCTTTGATAAGATTAGAGTTATGAGTAGTTAGTTTTAAAAGTGAAGTGAAGAAGAAAAGTAAGAAAAGAAGAGTAATTTCAGTTTTTAAGTTTAAGCTTTGATAAGATTAGAGTTATGAGTAGTTAGTTTTAAAAGTGAAGTGAAGAAGAAAAGTAAGAAAAGAAGAGTAATTTCAGTTTTTAAGTTTATAAGCTTTGATAAGATTAGAGTTATGAGTAGTTAGTTTTAAAAGTGAAGTGAAGAAGAAAAGTAAGAAAAGAAGAGTAATTTCAGTTTTTAAGTTTGTAAGCTTTGATAAGATTAGAGTTATGAGTAGTTAGTTTTAAAAGTGAAGTGAAGAAGAAAAGTAAGAAAAGAAGAGTAATTTCAGTTTTTAAGTTTGTAAGCTTTGATAAGATTAGAGTTATGAGTAGTTAGTTTTAAAAGTGAAGTGAAGAAGAAAAGTAAGAAAAGAAGAGTAATTTCAGTTTTTAAGTTTATAAGCTTTGATAAGATTAGAGTTATGAGTAGTTAGTTTTAAAAGTGAAGTGAAGAAGAAAAGTAAGAAAAGAAGAGAAAGTTCAGTTTTTAAGTTTATAAGCTTTGATAAGATTAGAGTTATGAGTAGTTAGTTTTAAAAGTGAAGTGAAGAAGAAAAGTAAGAAAAGAAGAGTAATTTCAGTTTTTAAGTTTGTAAGCTTTGATAAGATTAGAGTTATGAGTAGTTAGTTTTAAAAGTGAAGTGAAGAAGAAAAGTAAGAAAAGAAGAGTAATTTCAGTTTTTAAGTTTATAAGCTTTGATAAGATTAGAGTTATGAGTAGTTAGTTTTAAAAGTGAAGTGAAGAAGAAAAGTAAGAAAAGAAGAGTAAGTTCAGTTTTTAAGTTTATAAGCTTTGATAAGATTAGAGTTATGAGTAGTTAGTTTTAAAAGTGAAGTGAAGAAGAAAAGTAAGAAAAGAAGAGTAATTTCAGTTTTTAAGTTTATTAGCTTTGATAAGATTAGAGTTATGAGTAGTTAGTTTTAAAAGTGAAGTGAAGAAGAAAAGTAAGAAAAGAAGAGTAATTTCAGTTTTTAAGTTTATAAGCTTTGATAAGATTAGAGTTATGAGTAGTTAGTTTTAAAAGTGAAGTGAAGAAGAAAAGTAAGAAAAGAAGAGTAAGTTCAGTTTTTAAGTTTGTAAGCTTTGATAAGATTAGAGTTATGAGTAGTTAGTTTTAAAAGTGAAGTGAAGAAGAAAAGTAAGAAAAGAAGAGTAATTTCAGTTTTTAAGTTTGTAAGCTTTGATAAGATTAGAGTTATGAGTAGTTAGTTTTAAAAGTGAAGTGAAGAAGAAAAGTAAGAAAAGAAGAGTAATTTCAGTTTTTAAGTTTATAAGCTTTGATAAGATTAGAGTTATGAGTAGTTAGTTTTAAAAGTGAAGTGAAGAAGAAAAGTAAGAAAAGAAGAGTAATTTCAGTTTTTAAGTTTATAAGCTTTGATAAGATTAGAGTTATGAGTAGTTAGTTTTAAAAGTGAAGTGAAGAAGAAAAGTAAGAAAAGAAGAGAAAGTTCAGTTTTTAAGTTTATAAGCTTTGATAAGATTAGAGTTATGAGTAGTTAGTTTTAAAAGTGAAGTGAAGAAGAAAAGTAAGAAAAGAAGAGTAATTTCAGTTTTTAAGTTTATAAGCTTTGATAAGATTAGAGTTATGAGTAGTTAGTTTTAAAAGTGAAGTGAAGAAGAAAAGTAAGAAAAGAAGAGTAATTTCAGTTTTTAAGTTTATAAGCTTTGATAAGATTAGAGTTATGAGTAGTTAGTTTTAAAAGTGAAGTGAAGAAGAAAAGTAAGAAAAGAAGAGTAATTTCAGTTTTTAAGTTTGTAAGCTTTGATAAGATTAGAGTTATGAGTAGTTAGTTTTAAAAGTGAAGTGAAGAAGAAAAGTAAGAAAAGAAGAGTAATTTCAGTTTTTAAGTTTATAAGCTTTGATAAGATTAGAGTTATGAGTAGTTAGTTTTAAAAGTGAAGTGAAGAAGAAAAGTAAGAAAAGAAGAGAAAGTTCAGTTTTTAAGTTTATAAGCTTTGATAAGATTAGAGTTATGAGTAGTTAGTTTTAAAAGTGAAGTGAAGAAGAAAAGTAAGAAAAGAAGAGTAATTTCAGTTTTTAAGTTTATAAGCTTTGATAAGATTAGAGTTATGAGTAGTTAGTTTTAAAAGTGAAGTGAAGAAGAAAAGTAAGAAAAGAAGAGTAATTTCAGTTTTTAAGTTTATAAGCTTTGATAAGATTAGAGTTATAAGTAGTTAGTTTTAAAAGTGAAGTGAAGAAGAAAAGTAAGAAAAGAAGAGTAATTTCAGTTTTTAAGTTTATAAGCTTTGATAAGATTAGAGTTATGAGTAGTTAGTTTTAAAAGTGAAGTGAAGAAGAAAAGTAAGAAAAGAAGAGTAATTTCAGTTTTTAAGTTTGTAAGCTTTGATAAGATTAGAGTTATGAGTAGTTAGTTTTAAAAGTGAAGTGAAGAAGAAAAGTAAGAAAAGAAGAGTAATTTCAGTTTTTAAGTTTATAAGCTTTGATAAGATTAGAGTTATGAGTAGTTAGTTTTAAAAGTGAAGTGAAGAAGAAAAGTAAGAAAAGAAGAGTAATTTCAGTTTTTAAGTTTATAAGCTTTGATAAGATTAGAGTTATGAGTAGTTAGTTTTAAAAGTGAAGTGAAGAAGAAAAGTAAGAAAAGAAGAGTAATTTCAGTTTTTAAGTTTATAAGCTTTGATAAGATTAGAGTTATGAGTAGTTAGTTTTAAAAGTGAAGTGAAGAAGAAAAGTAAGAAAAGAAGAGAAAGTTCAGTTTTTAAGTTTATAAGCTTTGATAAGATTAGAGTTATGAGTAGTTAGTTTTAAAAGTGAAGTGAAGAAGAAAAGTAAGAAAAGAAGAGTAATTTCAGTTTTTAAGTTTATAAGCTTTGATAAGATTAGAGTTATGAGTAGTTAGTTTTAAAAGTGAAGTGAAGAAGAAAAGTAAGAAAAGAAGAGTAATTTCAGTTTTTAAGTTTATAAGCTTTGATAAGATTAGAGTTATGAGTAGTTAGTTTTAAAAGTGAAGTGAAGAAGAAAAGTAAGAAAAGAAGAGAAAGTTCAGTTTTTAAGTTTATAAGCTTTGATAAGATTAGAGTTATGAGTAGTTAGTTTTAAAAGTGAAGTGAAGAAGAAAAGTAAGAAAAGAAGAGTAATTTCAGTTTTTAAGTTTATAAGCTTTGATAAGATTAGAGTTATGAGTAGTTAGTTTTAAAAGTGAAGTGAAGAAGAAAAGTAAGAAAAGAAGAGTAATTTCAGTTTTTAAGTTTATAAGCTTTGATAAGATTAGAGTTATGAGTAGTTAGTTTTAAAAGTGAAGTGAAGAAGAAAAGTAAGAAAAGAAGAGTAATTTCAGTTTTTAAGTTTATAAGCTTTGATAAGATTAGAGTTATGAGTAGTTAGTTTTAAAAGTGAAGTGAAGAAGAAAAGTAAGAAAAGAAGAGTAAGTTCAGTTTTTAAGTTTATAAGCTTTGATAAGATTAGAGTTATGAGTAGTTAGTTTTAAAAGTGAAGTGAAGAAGAAAAGTAAGAAAAGAAGAGTAAAGTTCAGTTTTTAAGTTTATAAGCTTTGATAAGATTAGAGTTATGAGTAGTTAGTTTTAAAAGTGAAGTGAAGAAGAAAAGTAAGAAAAGAAGAGTAAGTTCAGTTTTTAAGTTTATAAGCTTTGATAAGATTAGAGTTATGAGTAGTTAGTTTTAAAAGTGAAGTGAAGAAGAAAAGTAAGAAAAGAAGAGAAAGTTCAGTTTTTAAGTTTATAAGCTTTGATAAGATTAGAGTTATGAGTAGTTAGTTTTAAAAGTGAAGTGAAGAAGAAAAGTAAGAAAAGAAGAGTAAGTTCAGTTTTTAAGTTTATAAGCTTTGATAAGATTAGAGTTATGAGTAGTTAGTTTTAAAAGTGAAGTGAAGAAGAAAAGTAAGAAAAGAAGAGTAATTTCAGTTTTTAAGTTTGTAAACTTTGATAAGATTAGAGTTATGAGTAGTTAGTTTTAAAAGTGAAGTGAAGAAGAAAAGTAAGAAAAGAAGAGTAATTTCAGTTTTTAAGTTTATAAGCTTTGATAAGATTAGAGTTATGAGTAGTTAGTTTTAAAAGTGAAGTGAAGAAGAAAAGTAAGAAAAGAAGAGTAATTTCAGTTTTTAAGTTTGTAAGCTTTGATAAGATTAGAGTTATGAGTAGTTAGTTTTAAAAGTGAAGTGAAGAAGAAAAGTAAGAAAAGAAGAGTAATTTCAGTTTTTAAGTTTATAAGCTTTGATAAGATTAGAGTTATGAGTAGTTAGTTTTAAAAGTGAAGTGAAGAAGAAAAGTAAGAAAAGAAGAGTAAGTTCAGTTTTTAAGTTTATAAGCTTTGATAAGATTAGAGTTATGAGTAGTTAGTTTTAAAAGTGAAGTGAAGAAGAAAAGTAAGAAAAGAAGAGAAAGTTCAGTTTTTAAGTTTATAAGCTTTGATAAGATTAGAGTTATGAGTAGTTAGTTTTAAAAGTGAAGTGAAGAAGAAAAGTAAGAAAAGAAGAGTAATTTCAGTTTTTAAGTTTGTAAGCTTTGATAAGATTAGAGTTATGAGTAGTTAGTTTTAAAAGTGAAGTGAAGAAGAAAAGTAAGAAAAGAAGAGTAATTTCAGTTTTTAAGTTTATAAGCTTTGATAAGATTAGAGTTATGAGTAGTTAGTTTTAAAAGTGAAGTGAAGAAGAAAAGTAAGAAAAGAAGAGTAATTTCAGTTTTTAAGTTTATAAGCTTTGATAAGATTAGAGTTATGAGTAGTTAGTTTTAAAAGTGAAGTGAAGAAGAAAAGTAAGAAAAGAAGAGTAATTTCAGTTTTTAAGTTTATAAGCTTTGATAAGATTAGAGTTATGAGTAGTTAGTTTTAAAAGTGAAGTGAAGAAGAAAAGTAAGAAAAGAAGAGTAATTTCAGTTTTTAAGTTTATAAGCTTTGATAAGATTAGAGTTATGAGTAGTTAGTTTTAAAAGTGAAGTGAAGAAGAAAAGTAAGAAAAGAAGAGTAATTTCAGTTTTTAAGTTTGTAAAGCTTTGATAAGATTAGAGTTATGAGTAGTTAGTTTTAAAAGTGAAGTGAAGAAGAAAAGTAAGAAAAGAAGAGAAAGTTCAGTTTTTAAGTTTATAAGCTTTGATAAGATTAGAGTTATGAGTAGTTAGTTTTAAAAGTGAAGTGAAGAAGAAAAGTAAGAAAAGAAGAGTAAGTTCAGTTTTTAAGTTTATAAGCTTTGATAAGATTAGAGTTATGAGTAGTTAGTTTTAAAAGTGAAGTGAAGAAGAAAAGTAAGAAAAGAAGAGTAAGTTCAGTTTTTAAGTTTATAAGCTTTGATAAGATTAGAGTTATGAGTAGTTAGTTTTAAAAGTGAAGTGAAGAAGAAAAGTAAGAAAAGAAGAGAAAGTTCAGTTTTTAAGTTTATAAGCTTTGATAAGATTAGAGTTATTAGTTAGTTTTAAAAGTGAAGTGAGTTAATTTCAGTTTTTAAGTAAGCTTTGATAAGATTAGAGTTATGAGTAGTTAGTTTTAAAAGTGAAGTGAAGAAGAAAAGTAAGAAAAGAAGAGTAAGTTCAGTTTTTAAGTTTATAAGCTTTGATAAGATTAGAGTTATGAGTAGTTAGTTTTAAAAGTGAAGTGAAGAAGAAAAGTAAGAAAAGAAGAGTAATTTCAGTTTTTAAGTTTATTAAGCTTTGATAAGATTAGAGTTATGAGTAGTTAGTTTTAAAAGTGAAGTGAAGAAGAAAAGTAAGAAAAGAAGAGTAATTTCAGTTTTTAAGTTTATAAGCTTTGATAAGATTAGAGTTATGAGTAGTTAGTTTTAAAAGTGAAGTGAAGAAGAAAAGTAAGAAAAGAAGAGTAAGTTTCAGTTTTAAAAAAGTTTTTTTAAGTAAGCTTTGATAAGATTAGAGTTATGAGTAGTTAGTTTTAAAAGTGAAGTGAAGAAGAAAAGTAAGAAAAGAAGAGTAAGTTCAGTTTTTAAGTTTATAAGCTTTGATAAGATTAGAGTTATGAGTAGTTAGTTTTAAAAGTGAAGTGAAGAAGAAAAGTAAGAAAAGAAGAGAAAGTTCAGTTTTTAAGTTTATAAGCTTTGATAAGATTAGAGTTATGAGTAGTTAGTTTTAAAAGTGAAGTGAAGAAGAAAAGTAAGAAAAGAAGAGAAAGTTCAGTTTTTAAGTTTATAAGCTTTGATAAGATTAGAGTTATGAGTAGTTAGTTTTAAAAGTGAAGTGAAGAAGAAAAGTAAGAAAAGAAGAGTAATTTCAGTTTTTAAGTTTATAAGCTTTGATAAGATTAGAGTTATGAGTAGTTAGTTTTAAAAGTGAAGTGAAGAAGAAAAGTAAGAAAAGAAGAGAAAGTTCAGTTTTTAAGTTTATAAGCTTTGATAAGATTAGAGTTATGAGTAGTTAGTTTTAAAAGTGAAGTGAAGAAGAAAAGTAAGAAAAGAAGAGTAATTTCAGTTTTTAAGTTTATAAGCTTTGATAAGATTAGAGTTATGAGTAGTTAGTTTTAAAAGTGAAGTGAAGAAGAAAAGTAAGAAAAGAAGAGTAATTTCAGTTTTTAAGTTTATAAGCTTTGATAAGATTAGAGTTATGAGTAGTTAGTTTTAAAAGTGAAGTGAAGAAGAAAAGTAAGAAAAGAAGAGTAATTTCAGTTTTTAAGTTTATAAGCTTTGATAAGATTAGAGTTATGAGTAGTTAGTTTTAAAAGTGAAGTGAAGAAGAAAAGTAAGAAAAGAAGAGTAATTTCAGTTTTTAAGTTTATAAGCTTTGATAAGATTAGAGTTATGAGTAGTTAGTTTTAAAAGTGAAGTGAAGAAGAAAAGTAAGAAAAGAAGAGTAATTTCAGTTTTTAAGTTTATAAGCTTTGATAAGATTAGAGTTATGAGTAGTTAGTTTTAAAAGTGAAGTGAAGAAGAAAAGTAAGAAAAGAAGAGTAATTTCAGTTTTTAAGTTTATAAGCTTTGATAAGATTAGAGTTATGAGTAGTTAGTTTTAAAAGTGAAGTGAAGAAGAAAAGTAAGAAAAGAAGAGTAATTTCAGTTTTTAAGTTTATTAGCTTTGATAAGATTAGAGTTATGAGTAGTTAGTTTTAAAAGTGAAGTGAAGAAGAAAAGTAAGAAAAGAAGAGTAATTTCAGTTTTTAAGTTTATAAGCTTTGATAAGATTAGAGTTATGAGTAGTTAGTTTTAAAAGTGAAGTGAAGAAGAAAAGTAAGAAAAGAAGAGTAATTTCAGTTTTTAAGTTTATAAGCTTTGATAAGATTAGAGTTATGAGTAGTTAGTTTTAAAAGTGAAGTGAAGAAGAAAAGTAAGAAAAGAAGAGTAATTTCAGTTTTTAAGTTTATAAGCTTTGATAAGATTAGAGTTATGAGTAGTTAGTTTTAAAAGTGAAGTGAAGAAGAAAAGTAAGAAAAGAAGAGTAATTTCAGTTTTTAAGTTTATAAGCTTTGATAAGATTAGAGTTATAAGTAGTTAGTTTTAAAAGTGAAGTGAAGAAGAAAAGTAAGAAAAGAAGAGTAATTTCAGTTTTTAAGTTTGTAAGCTTTGATAAGATTAGAGTTATGAGTAGTTAGTTTTAAAAGTGAAGTGAAGAAGAAAAGTAAGAAAAGAAGAGTAATTTCAGTTTTTAAGTTTATAAGCTTTGATAAGATTAGAGTTATGAGTAGTTAGTTTTAAAAGTGAAGTGAAGAAGAAAAGTAAGAAAAGAAGAGTAATTTCAGTTTTTAAGTTTATAAGCTTTGATAAGATTAGAGTTATGAGTAGTTAGTTTTAAAAGTGAAGTGAAGAAGAAAAGTAAGAAAAGAAGAGTGAGTTCAGTTTTTAAGTTTATAAGCTTTGATAAGATTAGAGTTATGAGTAGTTAGTTTTAAAAGTGAAGTGAAGAAGAAAAGTAAGAAAAGAAGAGTAATTTCAGTTTTTAAGTTTATAAGCTTTGATAAGATTAGAGTTATGAGTAGTTAGTTTTAAAAGTGAAGTGAAGAAGAAAAGTAAGAAAAGAAGAGTGAGTTCAGTTTTTAAGTTTATAAGCTTTGATAAGATTAGAGTTATGAGTAGTTAGTTTTAAAAGTGAAGTGAAGAAGAAAAGTAAGAAAAGAAGAGTAATTTCAGTTTTTAAGTTTATAGCTTTGATAAGATTAGAGTTATGAGTAGTTAGTTTTAAAAGTGAAGTGAAGAAGAAAAGTAAGAAAAGAAGAGTGAGTTCAGTTTTTAAGTTTGAAGCTTTGATAAGATTAGAGTTATGAGTAGTTAGTTTTAAAAGTGAAGTGAAGAAGAAAAGTAAGAAAAGAAGAGTAAGTTCAGTTTTTAAGTTTGAAGCTTTGATAAGATTAGAGTTATGAGTAGTTAGTTTTAAAAGTGAAGTGAAGAAGAAAAGTAAGAAAAGAAGAGTAATTTCAGTTTTTAAGTTTATAAGCTTTGATAAGATTAGAGTTATGAGTAGTTAGTTTTAAAAGTAAAGTGAAGAAGAAAAGTAAGAAAAGAAGAGTAATTTCAGTTTTTAAGTTTATAAGCTTTGATAAGATTAGAGTTATGAGTAGTTAGTTTTAAAAGTGAAGTGAAGAAGAAAAGTAAGAAAAGAAGAGTAAGTTCAGTTTTTAAGTTTGTAAGCTTTGATAAGATTAGAGTTATGAGTAGTTAGTTTTAAAAGTGAAGTGAAGAAGAAAAGTAAGAAAAGAAGAGTAATTTCAGTTTTTAAGTTTATTAGCTTTGATAAGATTAGAGTTATTAGTAGTTAGTTTTAAAAGTGAAGTGAAGAAGAAAAGTAAGAAAAGAAGAGTAATTTCAGTTTTTAAGTTTATAAGCTTTGATAAGATTAGAGTTATAAGTAGTTAGTTTTAAAAGTGAAGTGAAGAAGAAAAGTAAGAAAAGAAGAGTGAGTTCAGTTTTTAAGTTTATAAGCTTTGATAAGATTAGAGTTATGAGTAGTTAGTTTTAAAAGTGAACTTTCTCTTCTTTTCTTACTTTTCTTCTTCACTTCACTTTTAAAACTAACTACTTATAACTCTAATCTTATCAAAGCTTATAAACTTAAAAACTGAACTTTCTCTTCTTTTCTTACTTTTCTTCTTCACTTCACTTTTAAAACTAACTACTCATAACTCTAATCTTATCAAAGCTTATAAACTTAAAAACTGAAATTACTCTTCTTTTCTTACTTTTCTTCTTCACTTCACTTTTAAAACTAACTACTCATAACTCTAATCTTATCAAAGCTTATAAACTTAAAAACTGAAATTACTCTTCTTTTCTTACTTTTCTTCTTCACTTCACTTTTAAAACTAACTACTCATAACTCTAATCTTATCAAAGCTTATAAACTTAAAAACTGAACTTTCTCTTCTTTTCTTACTTTTCTTCTTCACTTCACTTTTAAAACTAACTACTCATAACTCTAATCTTATCAAAGCTTATAAACTTAAAAACTGAAATTACTCTTCTTTTCTTACTTTTCTTCTTCACTTCACTTTTAAAACTAACTACTCATAACTCTAATCTTATCAAAGCTTATAAACTTAAAAACTGAACTTACTCTTCTTTTCTTACTTTTCTTCTTCACTTCACTTTTAAAACTAACTACTCATAACTCTAATCTTATCAAAGCTTACAAACTTAAAAACTGAAATTACTCTTCTTTTCTTACTTTTCTTCTTCACTTCACTTTTAAAACTAACTACTCATAACTCTAATCTTATCAAAGCTTACAAACTTAAAAACTAAACTTACTCTTCTTTTCTTACTTTTCTTCTTCACTTCACTTTTAAAACTAACTACTCATAACTCTAATCTTATCAAAGCTTATAAACTTAAAAACTGAAATTACTCTTCTTTTCTTACTTTTCTTCTTCACTTCACTTTTAAAACTAACTACTCATAACTCTAATCTTATCAAAGCTTACAAACTTAAAAACTGAACTTACTCTTCTTTTCTTACTTTTCTTCTTCACTTCACTTTTAAAACTAACTACTCATAACTCTAATCTTATCAAAGCTTATAAACTTAAAAACTGAAATTACTCTTCTTTTCTTACTTTTCTTCTTCACTTCACTTTTAAAACTAACTACTCATAACTCTAATCTTATCAAAGCTTATAAACTTAAAAACTGAAATTACTCTTCTTTTCTTACTTTTCTTCTTCACTTCACTTTTAAAACTAACTACTCATAACTCTAATCTTATCAAAGCTTATAAACTTAAAAACTGAAATTACTCTTCTTTTCTTACTTTTCTTCTTCACTTCACTTTTAAAACTAACTACTCATAACTCTAATCTTATCAAAGTTTACAAACTTAAAAACTGAAATTACTCTTCTTTTCTTACTTTTCTTCTTCACTTCACTTTTAAAACTAACTACTCATAACTCTAATCTTATCAAAGTTTACAAACTTAAAAACTGAACTTACTCTTCTTTTCTTACTTTTCTTCTTCACTTCACTTTTAAAACTAACTACTCATAACTCTAATCTTATCAAAGCTTATAAACTTAAAAACTGAAATTACTCTTCTTTTCTTACTTTTCTTCTTCACTTCACTTTTAAAACTAACTACTCATAACTCTAATCTTATCAAAGCTCACAAACTTTAAAGCTGAACTTACTCTTCTTTTCTTACTTTTCTTCTTCACTTCACTTTTAAAACTAACTACTCATAACTCTAATCTTATCAAAGCTAATAAACTTAAAAACTGAAATTACTCTTCTTTTCTTACTTTTCTTCTTCACTTCACTTTTAAAACTAACTACTCATAACTCTAATCTTATCAAAGCTTACAAACTTAAAAGCTGAACTTACTCTTCTTTTCTTACTTTTCTTCTTCACTTCACTTTTAAAACTAACTACTCATAACTCTAATCTTATCAAAGCTAATAGACTTAAAAACTGAACTTACTCTTCTTTTCTTACTTTTCTTCTTCACTTCACTTTTAAAACTAACTACTCATAACTCTAATCTTATCAAAGCTTATAAACTTTAAAGCTGAACTTACTCTTCTTTTCTTACTTTTCTTCTTCACTTCACTTTTAAAACTAACTACTCATAACTCTAATCTTATCAAAGCTTACAAACTTAAAAACTGAACTTACTCTTCTTTTCTTACTTTTCTTCTTCACTTCACTTTTAAAACTAACTACTCATAACTCTAATCTTATCAAAGCTCACAAACTTTAAAGCTGAACTTACTCTTCTTTTCTTACTTTTCTTCTTCACTTCACTTTTAAAACTAACTACTCATAACTCTAATCTTATCAAAGCTTACAAACTTTAAAACTGAAATTACTCTTCTTTTCTTACTTTTCTTCTTCACTTCACAATTAAAACTAACTACTCATAACTCTAATCTTATCAAAGCTTATAAACTTAAAAACTGAAATTACTCTTCTTTTCTTACTTTTCTTCTTCACTTCACTTTTAAAACTAACTACTCATAACTCTAATCTTATCAAAGCTTACAAACTTAAAAACTGAAATTACTCTTCTTTTCTTACTTTTCTTCTTCACTTCACTTTTAAAACTAACTACTCATAACTCTAATCTTATCAAAGCTAATAAACTTAAAAACTGAAATTACTCTTCTTTTCTTACTTTTCTTCTTCACTTCACTTTTAAAACTAACTACTCATAACTCTAATCTTATCAAAGTTTACAAACTTTAAAACTGAAATTACTCTTCTTTTCTTACTTTTCTTCTTCACTTCACTTTTAAAACTAACTACTCATAACTCTAATCTTATCAAAGTTTACAAACTTAAAAACTGAAATTACTCTTCTTTTCTTACTTTTCTTCTTCACTTCACTTTTAAAACTAACTACTCATAACTCTAATCTTATCAAAGCTCACAAACTTAAAAACTGAAATTACTCTTCTTTTCTTACTTTTCTTCTTCACTTCACTTTTAAAACTAACTACTCATAACTCTAATCTTATCAAAGCTTACAAACTTAAAAACTGAACTTACTCTTCTTTTCTTACTTTTCTTCTTCACTTCACTTTTAAAACTAACTACTCATAACTCTAATCTTATCAAAGCTAATAAACTTAAAAACTGAAATTACTCTTCTTTTCTTACTTTTCTTCTTCACTTCACTTTTAAAACTAACTACTCATAACTCTAATCTTATCAAAGCTAATAAACTTAAAAACTGAAATTACTCTTCTTTTCTTACTTTTCTTCTTCACTTCACTTTTAAA
This sequence comes from Loxodes magnus, assembly GCA_946699065.1. Lineage (NCBI taxonomy): Eukaryota > Ciliophora > Karyorelictea > Loxodida > Loxodidae > Loxodes > Loxodes magnus. Next base: position 14,761 of record CAMPDV010003521.1, on the reverse strand, counting down.
ACTAACTACTCATAACTCTAATCTTATCAAAGCTTACAAACTTAAAAACTGAAATTACTCTTCTTTTCTTACTTTTCTTCTTCACTTCACTTTTAAAACTAACTACTCATAACTCTAATCTTATCAAAGCTCACAAACTTAAAAACTGAACTTACTCTTCTTTTCTTACTTTTCTTCTTCACTTCACTTTTAAAACTAACTACTCATAACTCTAATCTTATCAAAGCTTACAAACTTTAAAACTGAACTTTCTCTTCTTTTCTTACTTTTCTTCTTCACTTCACTTTTAAAACTAACTACTCATAACTCTAATCTTATCAAAGCTTACAAACTTAAAAACTGAAATTACTCTTCTTTTCTTACTTTTCTTCTTCACTTCACTTTTAAAACTAACTACTCATAACTCTAATCTTATCAAAGTTTACAAACTTAAAAACTGAAATTACTCTTCTTTTCTTACTTTTCTTCTTCACTTCACTTTTAAAACTAACTACTCATAACTCTAATCTTATCAAAGCTCACAAACTTAAAAACTGAAATTACTCTTCTTTTCTTACTTTTCTTCTTCACTTCACTTTTAAAACTAACTACTCATAACTCTAATCTTATCAAAGCTTACAAACTTAAAAACTGAACTTACTCTTCTTTTCTTACTTTTCTTCTTCACTTCACTTTTAAAACTAACTACTCATAACTCTAATCTTATCAAAGCTAATAAACTTAAAAACTGAAATTACTCTTCTTTTCTTACTTTTCTTCTTCACTTCACTTTTAAAACTAACTACTCATAACTCTAATCTTATCAAAGCTAATAAACTTAAAAACTGAAATTACTCTTCTTTTCTTACTTTTCTTCTTCACTTCACTTTTAAAACTAACTACTCATAACTCTAATCTTATCAAAGCTCACAAACTTTAAAGCTGAACTTACTCTTCTTTTCTTACTTTCTTCTTCACTTCACTTTTAAAACTAACTACTCATAACTCTAATCTTATCAAAGCTCACAAACTTTAAAGCTGAACTTTCTCTTCTTTTCTTACTTTTCTTCTTCACTTCACTTTTAAAACTAACTACTCATAACTCTAATCTTATCAAAGCTAATAAACTTAAAAACTGAAATTACTCTTCTTTTCTTACTTTTCTTCTTCACTTCACTTTTAAAACTAACTACTCATAAATCTAATCTTATCAAAGCTCACAAACTTTAAAGCTGAACTTACTCTTCTTTTCTTACTTTCTTCTTCACTTCACTTTTAAAACTAACTACTCATAACTCTAATCTTATCAAAGCTCACAAACTTAAAAACCTAAATTACTCTTCTTTTCTTACTTTCTTCTTCACTTCACTTTTAAAACTAACTACTCATAACTCTAATCTTATCAAAGCTCACAAACTTTAAAGCTGAACTTTCTCTTCTTTTCTTACTTTTCTTCTTCACTTCACTTTTAAAACTAACTACTCATAACTCTAATCTTATCAAAGCTAATAAACTTAAAAACTGAAATTACTCTTCTTTTCTTACTTTTCTTCTTCACTTCACTTTTAAAACTAACTACTCATAAATCTAATCTTATCAAAGCTCACAAACTTTAAAGCTGAACTTACTCTTCTTTTCTTACTTTCTTCTTCACTTCACTTTTAAAACTAACTACTCATAACTCTAATCTTATCAAAGCTCACAAACTTAAAAACCTAAATTACTCTTCTTTTCTTACTTTTCTTCTTCACCTCACTTTAAAACTAACTACTCATAACTCTAATCTTATCAAAGCTCACAAACTTAAAAACTGAAATTACTCTTCTTTTCTTACTTTTCTTCTTCACTTCACTTTTAAAACTAACTACTCATAACTCTAATCTTATCAAATCTTACAAACTTTAAAACTGAACTTTCTCTTCTTTTCTTACTTTTCTTCTTCACTTCACTTTTAAAACTAACTACTCATAACTCTTATCTTATCAAAGCTTTTAGACTTAAAAACTGAACTTTCTCTTCTTTTCTTACTTTTCTTCTTCACTTCACTTTTAAAACTAACTACTCATAACTCTAATCTTATCAAAGCTTATAAACTTAAAAACTGAAATTACTCTTCTTTTCTTACTTTTCTTCTTCACTTCACAATTAAAACTAACTACTCATAACTCTAATCTTATCAAAGCTTATAAACTTAAAAACTGAAATTACTCTTCTTTTCTTACTTTTCTTCTTCACTTCACTTTTAAAACTAACTACTCATAACTCTAATCTTATCAAAGCTTTTAGACTTAAAAACTGAAATTACTCTTCTTTTCTTACTTTTCTTCTTCACTTCACTTTTAAAACTAACTACTCATAACTCTAATCTTATCAAAGCTTACAAACTTAAAAACTGAACTTACTCTTCTTTTCTTACTTTTCTTCTTCACTTCACTTTTAAAACTAACTACTCATAACTCTAATCTTATCAAAGCTCACAAACTTTAAAGCTGAACTTACTCTTCTTTTCTTACTTTTCTTCTTCACTTCACTTTTAAAACTAACTACTCATAACTCTAATCTTCTCAAAGCATACTACTTAAAACTGAAATTCTCTTTCTTTTCTTACTTTACTTCTTCACTTTTCTATAGGCTAACTTTCATCTACAAGCATATCTTGACAAACCGAATACAGATTCTTAATTGTGACATTATTACTAACATTTTGGATATTCTAACTTATATTTTAGTGCTTGCTACGCAAACTTATCATTAGATATTCTTTTCTTACTTTACTTCTTCACTTTTCTATAGGCTAACTTTCATCTACAAGCATATCTTGACAAACCGAATACAGATTCTTAATTGTGACATTATTACTAACATTTTGGATATTCTAACTTATATTTTAGTGCTTGCTACGCAAACTTATCATTAGATATTCTTTTCTTACTTTACTTCTTCACTTTTCTATAGGCTAACTTTCATCTACTAGCATATCTTGACAAACCGAATACAGATTCTTAATTGTGACATTATTACTAACATTTTGGATATTCTAACTTATATTTTAGTGCTTGCTACGCAAACTTATCATTAGATATTCTTTTCTTACTTTACTTCTTCACTTTTCTATAGGCTAACTTTCATCTACAAGCATATCTTGACAAACCGAATACAGATTCTTAATTGTGACATTATTACTAACATTTTGGATATTCTAACTTATATTTTAGTGCTTGCTACGCAAACTTATCATTAGATATTCTTTTCTTACTTTACTTCTTCACTTTTCTATAGGCTAACTTTCATCTACAAGCATATCTTGACAAACCGAATACAGAATCGTAATTGTGACATTATTACTAACATTTTGGATATTCTAACTTATATTTTAGTGCTTGCTACGCAAACTTATCATTAGATATTCTTTTCTTACTTTACTTCTTCACTTTTCTATAGGCTAACTTTCATCTACTAGCATATCTTGACAAACCGAATACAGATTCTTAATTGTGACATTATTACTAACATTTTGGATATTCTAACTTATATTTTAGTGCTTGCTACGCAAACTTATCATTAGATATTCTTTTCTTACTTTACTTCTTCACTTTTCTATAGGCTAACTTTCATCTACTAGCATATCTTGACAAACCGAATACAGATTCTTAATTGTGACATTATTACTAACATTTTGGATATTCTAACTTATATTTTAGTGCTTGCTACGCAAACTTATCATTAGATATTCTTTTCTTACTTTACTTCTTCACTTTTCTATAGGCTAACTTTCATCTACAAGCATATCTTGACAAACCGAATACAGATTCTTAATTGTGACATTATTACTAACATTTTGGATATTCTAACTTATATTTTAGTGCTTGCTACGCAAACTTATCATTAGATATTCTTTTCTTACTTTACTTCTTCACTTTTCTATAGGCTAACTTTCATCTACTAGCATATCTTGACAAACCGAATACAGATTCTTAATTGTGACATTATTACTAACATTTTGGATATTCTAACTTATATTTTAGTGCTTGCTACGCAAACTTATCATTAGATATTCTTTTCTTACTTTACTTCTTCACTTTTCTATAGGCTAACTTTCATCTACAAGCATATCTTGACAAACCGAATACAGATTCTTAATTGTGACATTATTACTAACATTTTGGATATTCTAACTTATATTTTAGTGCTTGCTACGCAAACTTATCATTAGATATTCTTTTCTTACTTTACTTCTTCACTTTTCTATAGGCTAACTTTCATCTACTAGCATATCTTGACAAACCGAATACAGATTCTTAATTGTGACATTATTACTAACATTTTGGATATTCTAACTTATATTTTAGTGCTTGCTACGCAAACTTATCATTAGATATTCTTTTCTTACTTTACTTCTTCACTTTTCTATAGGCTAACTTTCATCTACAAGCATATCTTGACAAACCGAATACAGATTCTTAATTGTGACATTATTACTAACATTTTGGATATTCTAACTTATATTTTAGTGCTTGCTACGCAAACTTATCATTAGATATTCTTTTCTTACTTTACTTCTTCACTTTTCTATAGGCTAACTTTCATCTACAAGCATATCTTGACAAACCGAATACAGAATCGTAATTGTGACATTATTACTAACATTTTGGATATTCTAACTTATATTTTAGTGCTTGCTACGCAAACTTATCATTAGATATTCTTTTCTTACTTTACTTCTTCACTTTTCTATAGGCTAACTTTCATCTACAAGCATATCTTGACAAACGAATACAGATTCTTAATTGTGACATTATTACTAACATTTTGGATATTCTAACTTATATTTTAGTGCTTGCTACGCAAACTTATCATTAGATATTCTTTTCTTACTTTACTTCTTCACTTTTCTATAGGCTAACTTTCATCTACTAGCATATCTTGACAAACCGAATACAGATTCTTAATTGTGACATTATTACTAACATTTTGGATATTCTAACTTATATTTTAGTGCTTGCTACGCAAACTTATCATTAGATATTCTTTTCTTACTTTACTTCTTCACTTTTCTATAGGCTAACTTTCATCTACTAGCATATCTTGACAAACCGAATACAGATTCTTAATTGTGACATTATTACTAACATTTTGGATATTCTAACTTATATTTTAGTGCTTGCTACGCAAACTTATCATTAGATATTCTTTTCTTACTTTACTTCTTCACTTTTCTATAGGCTAACTTTCATCTACAAGCATATCTTGACAAACCGAATACAGATTCTTAATTGTGACATTATTACTAACATTTTGGATATTCTAACTTATATTTTAGTGCTTGCTACGCAAACTTATCATTAGATATTCTTTTCTTACTTTACTTCTTCACTTTTCTATAGGCTAACTTTCATCTACAAGCATATCTTGACAAACCGAATACAGATTCTTAATTGTGACATTATTACTAACATTTTGGATATTCTAACTTATATTTTAGTGCTTGCTACGCAAACTTATCATTAGATATTCTTTTCTTACTTTACTTCTTCACTTTTCTATAGGCTAACTTTCATCTACAAGCATATCTTGACAAACCGAATACAGAATCGTAATTGTGACATTATTACTAACATTTTGGATATTCTAACTTATATTTTAGTGCTTGCTACGCAAACTTATCATTAGATATTCTTTTCTTACTTTACTTCTTCACTTTTCTATAGGCTAACTTTCATCTACAAGCATATCTTGACAAAACGAATACAGATTCTTAATTGTGACATTATTACTAACATTTTGGATATTCTAACTTATATTTTAGTGCTTGCTACGCAAACTTATCATTAGATATTCTTTTCTTACTTTACTTCTTCACTTTTCTATAGGCTAACTTTCATCTACTAGCATATCTTGACAAACCGAATACAGATTCTTAATTGTGACATTATTACTAACATTTTGGATATTCTAACTTATATTTTAGTGCTTGCTACGCAAACTTATCATTAGATATTCTTTTCTTACTTTACTTCTTCACTTTTCTATAGGCTAACTTTCATCTACTAGCATATCTTGACAAACCGAATACAGATTCTTAATTGTGACATTATTACTAACATTTTGGATATTCTAACTTATATTTTAGTGCTTGCTACGCAAACTTATCATTAGATATTCTTTTCTTACTTTACTTCTTCACTTTTCTATAGGCTAACTTTCATCTACAAGCATATCTTGACAAAACGAATACAGATTCTTAATTGTGACATTATTACTAACATTTTGGATATTCTAACTTATATTTTAGTGCTTGCTACGCAAACTTATCATTAGATATTCTTTTCTTACTTTACTTCTTCACTTTTCTATAGGCTAACTTTCATCTACTAGCATATCTTGACAAACCGAATACAGATTCTTAATTGTGACATTATTACTAACATTTTGGATATTCTAACTTATATTTTAGTGCTTGCTACGCAAACTTATCATTAGATATTCTTTTCTTACTTTACTTCTTCACTTTTCTATAGGCTAACTTTCATCTACTAGCATATCTTGACAAACCGAATACAGATTCTTAATTGTGACATTATTACTAACATTTTGGATATTCTAACTTATATTTTAGTGCTTGCTACGCAAACTTATCATTAGATATTCTTTTCTTACTTTACTTCTTCACTTTTCTATAGGCTAACTTTCATCTACAAGCATATCTTGACAAACCGAATACAGATTCTTAATTGTGACATTATTACTAACATTTTGGATATTCTAACTTATATTTTAGTGCTTGCTACGCAAACTTATCATTAGATATTCTTTTCTTACTTTACTTCTTCACTTTTCTATAGGCTAACTTTCATCTACAAGCATATCTTGACAAACCGAATACAGATTCTTAATTGTGACATTATTACTAACATTTTGGATATTCTAACTTATATTTTAGTGCTTGCTACGCAAACTTATCATTAGATATTCTTTTCTTACTTTACTTCTTCACTTTTCTATAGGCTAACTTTCATCTACAAGCATATCTTGACAAACCGAATACAGAATCGTAATTGTGACATTATTACTAACATTTTGGATATTCTAACTTATATTTTAGTGCTTGCTACGCAAACTTATCATTAGATATTCTTTTCTTACTTTACTTCTTCACTTTTCTATAGGCTAACTTTCATCTACAAGCATATCTTGACAAAACGAATACAGATTCTTAATTGTGACATTATTACTAACATTTTGGATATTCTAACTTATATTTTAGTGCTTGCTACGCAAACTTATCATTAGATATTCTTTTCTTACTTTACTTCTTCACTTTTCTATAGGCTAACTTTCATCTACAAGCATATCTTGACAAACCGAATACAGATTCTTAATTGTGACATTATTACTAACATTTTGGATATTCTAACTTATATTTTAGTGCTTGCTACGCAAACTTATCATTAGATATTCTTTTCTTACTTTACTTCTTCACTTTTCTATAGGCTAACTTTCATCTACTAGCATATCTTGACAAACCGAATACAGATTCTTAATTGTGACATTATTACTAACATTTTGGATATTCTAACTTATATTTTAGTGCTTGCTACGCAAACTTATCATTAGATATTCTTTTCTTACTTTACTTCTTCACTTTTCTATAGGCTAACTTTCATCTACTAGCATATCTTGACAAAACGAATACAGATTCTTAATTGTGACATTATTACTAACATTTTGGATATTCTAACTTATATTTTAGTGCTTGCTACGCAAACTTATCATTAGATATTCTTTTCTTACTTTACTTCTTCACTTTTCTATAGGCTAACTTTCATCTACAAGCATATCTTGACAAACCGAATACAGAATCGTAATTGTGACATTATTACTAACATTTTGGATATTCTAACTTATATTTTAGTGCTTGCTACGCAAACTTATCATTAGATATTCTTTTCTTACTTTACTTCTTCACTTTTCTATAGGCTAACTTTCATCTACAAGCATATCTTGACAAAACGAATACAGATTCTTAATTGTGACATTATTACTAACATTTTGGATATTCTAACTTATATTTTAGTGCTTGCTACGCAAACTTATCATTAGATATTCTTTTCTTACTTTACTTCTTCACTTTTCTATAGGCTAACTTTCATCTACAAGCATATCTTGACAAACCGAATACAGATTCTTAATTGTGACATTATTACTAACATTTTGGATATTCTAACTTATATTTTAGTGCTTGCTACGCAAACTTATCATTAGATATTCTTTTCTTACTTTACTTCTTCACTTTTCTATAGGCTAACTTTCATCTACAAGCATATCTTGACAAACCGAATACAGAATCGTAATTGTGACATTATTACTAACATTTTGGATATTCTAACTTATATTTTAGTGCTTGCTACGCAAACTTATCATTAGATATTCTTTTCTTACTTTACTTCTTCACTTTTCTATAGGCTAACTTTCATCTACAAGCATATCTTGACAAAACGAATACAGATTCTTAATTGTGACATTATTACTAACATTTTGGATATTCTAACTTATATTTTAGTGCTTGCTACGCAAACTTATCATTAGATATTCTTTTCTTACTTTACTTCTTCACTTTTCTATAGGCTAACTTTCATCTACAAGCATATCTTGACAAACCGAATACAGAATCGTAATTGTGACATTATTACTAACATTTTGGATATTCTAACTTATATTTTAGTGCTTGCTACGCAAACTTATCATTAGATATTCTTTTCTTACTTTACTTCTTCACTTTTCTATAGGCTAACTTTCATCTACAAGCATATCTTGACAAAACGAATACAGATTCTTAATTGTGACATTATTACTAACATTTTGGATATTCTAACTTATATTTTAGTGCTTGCTACGCAAACTTATCATTAGATATTCTTTTCTTACTTTACTTCTTCACTTTTCTATAGGCTAACTTTCATCTACAAGCATATCTTGACAAAACGAATACAGATTCTTAATTGTGACATTATTACTAACATTTTGGATATTCTAACTTATATTTTAGTGCTTGCTACGCAAACTTATCATTAGATATTCTTTTCTTACTTTACTTCTTCACTTTTCTATAGGCTAACTTTCATCTACAAGCATATCTTGACAAACCGAATACAGATTCTTAATTGTGACATTATTACTAACATTTTGGATATTCTAACTTATATTTTAGTGCTTGCTACGCAAACTTATCATTAGATATTCTTTTCTTACTTTACTTCTTCACTTTTCTATAGGCTAACTTTCATCTACAAGCATATCTTGACAAACCGAATACAGAATCGTAATTGTGACATTATTACTAACATTTTGGATATTCTAACTTATATTTTAGTGCTTGCTACGCAAACTTATCATTAGATATTCTTTTCTTACTTTACTTCTTCACTTTTCTATAGGCTAACTTTCATCTACAAGCATATCTTGACAAAACGAATACAGATTCTTAATTGTGACATTATTACTAACATTTTGGATATTCTAACTTATATTTTAGTGCTTGCTACGCAAACTTATCATTAGATATTCTTTTCTTACTTTACTTCTTCACTTTTCTATAGGCTAACTTTCATCTACAAGCATATCTTGACAAACCGAATACAGATTCTTAATTGTGACATTATTACTAACATTTTGGATATTCTAACTTATATTTTAGTGCTTGCTACGCAAACTTATCATTAGATATTCTTTTCTTACTTTACTTCTTCACTTTTCTATAGGCTAACTTTCATCTACTAGCATATCTTGACAAACCGAATACAGATTCTTAATTGTGACATTATTACTAACATTTTGGATATTCTAACTTATATTTTAGTGCTTGCTACGCAAACTTATCATTAGATATTCTTTTCTTACTTTACTTCTTCACTTTTCTATAGGCTAACTTTCATCTACTAGCATATCTTGACAAAACGAATACAGATTCTTAATTGTGACATTATTACTAACATTTTGGATATTCTAACTTATATTTTAGTGCTTGCTACGCAAACTTATCATTAGATATTCTTTTCTTACTTTACTTCTTCACTTTTCTATAGGCTAACTTTCATCTACAAGCATATCTTGACAAACCGAATACAGAATCGTAATTGTGACATTATTACTAACATTTTGGATATTCTAACTTATATTTTAGTGCTTGCTACGCAAACTTATCATTAGATATTCTTTTCTTACTTTACTTCTTCACTTTTCTATAGGCTAACTTTCATCTACAAGCATATCTTGACAAAACGAATACAGATTCTTAATTGTGACATTATTACTAACATTTTGGATATTCTAACTTATATTTTAGTGCTTGCTACGCAAACTTATCATTAGATATTCTTTTCTTACTTTACTTCTTCACTTTTCTATAGGCTAACTTTCATCTACAAGCATATCTTGACAAACCGAATACAGAATCGTAATTGTGACATTATTACTAACATTTTGGATATTCTAACTTATATTTTAGTGCTTGCTACGCAAACTTATCATTAGATATTCTTTTCTTACTTTACTTCTTCACTTTTCTATAGGCTAACTTTCATCTACAAGCATATCTTGACAAACCGAATACAGAATCGTAATTGTGACATTATTACTAACATTTTGGATATTCTAACTTATATTTTAGTGCTTGCTACGCAAACTTATCATTAGATATTCTTTTCTTACTTTACTTCTTCACTTTTCTATAGGCTAACTTTCATCTACTAGCATATCTTGACAAACCGAATACAGATTCTTAATTGTGACATTATTACTAACATTTTGGATATTCTAACTTATATTTTAGTGCTTGCTACGCAAACTTATCATTAGATATTCTTTTCTTACTTTACTTCTTCACTTTTCTATAGGCTAACTTTCATCTACTAGCATATCTTGACAAAACGAATACAGATTCTTAATTGTGACATTATTACTAACATTTTGGATATTCTAACTTATATTTTAGTGCTTGCTACGCAAACTTATCATTAGATATTCTTTTCTTACTTTACTTCTTCACTTTTCTATAGGCTAACTTTCATCTACAAGCATATCTTGACAAACCGAATACAGAATCGTAATTGTGACATTATTACTAACATTTTGGATATTCTAACTTATATTTTAGTGCTTGCTACGCAAACTTATCATTAGATATTCTTTTCTTACTTTACTTCTTCACTTTTCTATAGGCTAACTTTCATCTACAAGCATATCTTGACAAAACGAATACAGATTCTTAATTGTGACATTATTACTAACATTTTGGATATTCTAACTTATATTTTAGTGCTTGCTACGCAAACTTATCATTAGATATTCTTTTCTTACTTTACTTCTTCACTTTTCTATAGGCTAACTTTCATCTACAAGCATATCTTGACAAACCGAATACAGAATCGTAATTGTGACATTATTACTAACATTTTGGATATTCTAACTTATATTTTAGTGCTTGCTACGCAAACTTATCATTAGATATTCTTTTCTTACTTTACTTCTTCACTTTTCTATAGGCTAACTTTCATCTACAAGCATATCTTGACAAACCGAATACAGAATCGTAATTGTGACATTATTACTAACATTTTGGATATTCTAACTTATATTTTAGTGCTTGCTACGCAAACTTATCATTAGATATTCTTTTCTTACTTTACTTCTTCACTTTTCTATAGGCTAACTTTCATCTACAAGCATATCTTGACAAACCGAATACAGATTCTTAATTGTGACATTATTACTAACATTTTGGATATTCTAACTTATATTTTAGTGCTTGCTACGCAAACTTATCATTAGATATTCTTTTCTTACTTTACTTCTTCACTTTTCTATAGGCTAACTTTCATCTACAAGCATATCTTGACAAACCGAATACAGAATCGTAATTGTGACATTATTACTAACATTTTGGATATTCTAACTTATATTTTAGTGCTTGCTACGCAAACTTATCATTAGATATTCTTTTCTTACTTTACTTCTTCACTTTTCTATAGGCTAACTTTCATCTACAAGCATATCTTGACAAAACGAATACAGATTCTTAATTGTGACATTATTACTAACATTTTGGATATTCTAACTTATATTTTAGTGCTTGCTACGCAAACTTATCATTAGATATTCTTTTCTTACTTTACTTCTTCACTTTTCTATAGGCTAACTTTCATCTACAAGCATATCTTGACAAACCGAATACAGAATCGTAATTGTGACATTATTACTAACATTTTGGATATTCTAACTTATATTTTAGTGCTTGCTACGCAAACTTATCATTAGATATTCTTTTCTTACTTTACTTCTTCACTTTTCTATAGGCTAACTTTCATCTACAAGCATATCTTGACAAACCGAATACAGAATCGTAATTGTGACATTATTACTAACATTTTGGATATTCTAACTTATATTTTAGTGCTTGCTACGCAAACTTATCATTAGATATTCTTTTCTTACTTTACTTCTTCACTTTTCTATAGGCTAACTTTCATCTACAAGCATATCTTGACAAAACGAATACAGATTCTTAATTGTGACATTATTACTAACATTTTGGATATTCTAACTTATATTTTAGTGCTTGCTACGCAAACTTATCATTAGATATTCTTTTCTTACTTTACTTCTTCACTTTTCTATAGGCTAACTTTCATCTACAAGCATATCTTGACAAACCGAATACAGAATCGTAATTGTGACATTATTACTAACATTTTGGATATTCTAACTTATATTTTAGTGCTTGCTACGCAAACTTATCATTAGATATTCTTTTCTTACTTTACTTCTTCACTTTTCTATAGGCTAACTTTCATCTACAAGCATATCTTGACAAAACGAATACAGATTCTTAATTGTGACATTATTACTAACATTTTGGATATTCTAACTTATATTTTAGTGCTTGCTACGCAAACTTATCATTAGATATTCTTTTCTTACTTTACTTCTTCACTTTTCTATAGGCTAACTTTCATCTACAAGCATATCTTGACAAACCGAATACAGATTCTTAATTGTGACATTATTACTAACATTTTGGATATTCTAACTTATATTTTAGTGCTTGCTACGCAAACTTATCATTAGATATTCTTTTCTTACTTTACTTCTTCACTTTTCTATAGGCTAACTTTCATCTACTAGCATATCTTGACAAACCGAATACAGATTCTTAATTGTGACATTATTACTAACATTTTGGATATTCTAACTTATATTTTAGTGCTTGCTACGCAAACTTATCATTAGATATTCTTTTCTTACTTTACTTCTTCACTTTTCTATAGGCTAACTTTCATCTACTAGCATATCTTGACAAAACGAATACAGATTCTTAATTGTGACATTATTACTAACATTTTGGATATTCTAACTTATATTTTAGTGCTTGCTACGCAAACTTATCATTAGATATTCTTTTCTTACTTTACTTCTTCACTTTTCTATAGGCTAACTTTCATCTACAAGCATATCTTGACAAACCGAATACAGAATCGTAATTGTGACATTATTACTAACATTTTGGATATTCTAACTTATATTTTAGTGCTTGCTACGCAAACTTATCATTAGATATTCTTTTCTTACTTTACTTCTTCACTTTTCTATAGGCTAACTTTCATCTACAAGCATATCTTGACAAAACGAATACAGATTCTTAATTGTGACATTATTACTAACATTTTGGATATTCTAACTTATATTTTAGTGCTTGCTACGCAAACTTATCATTAGATATTCTTTTCTTACTTTACTTCTTCACTTTTCTATAGGCTAACTTTCATCTACAAGCATATCTTGACAAACCGAATACAGATTCTTAATTGTGACATTATTACTAACATTTTGGATATTCTAACTTATATTTTAGTGCTTGCTACGCAAACTTATCATTAGATATTCTTTTCTTACTTTACTTCTTCACTTTTCTATAGGCTAACTTTCATCTACTAGCATATCTTGACAAACCGAATACAGATTCTTAATTGTGACATTATTACTAACATTTTGGATATTCTAACTTATATTTTAGTGCTTGCTACGCAAACTTATCATTAGATATTCTTTTCTTACTTTACTTCTTCACTTTTCTATAGGCTAACTTTCATCTACAAGCATATCTTGACAAACCGAATACAGATTCTTAATTGTGACATTATTACTAACATTTTGGATATTCTAACTTATATTTTAGTGCTTGCTACGCAAACTTATCATTAGATATTCTTTTCTTACTTTACTTCTTCACTTTTCTATAGGCTAACTTTCATCTACTAGCATATCTTGACAAACCGAATACAGATTCTTAATTGTGACATTATTACTAACATTTTGGATATTCTAACTTATATTTTAGTGCTTGCTACGCAAACTTATCATTAGATATTCTTTTCTTACTTTACTTCTTCACTTTTCTATAGGCTAACTTTCATCTACAAGCATATCTTGACAAACCGAATACAGAATCGTAATTGTGACATTATTACTAACATTTTGGATATTCTAACTTATATTTTAGTGCTTGCTACGCAAACTTATCATTAGATATTCTTTTCTTACTTTACTTCTTCACTTTTCTATAGGCTAACTTTCATCTACAAGCATATCTTGACAAAACGAATACAGATTCTTAATTGTGACATTATTACTAACATTTTGGATATTCTAACTTATATTTTAGTGCTTGCTACGCAAACTTATCATTAGATATTCTTTTCTTACTTTACTTCTTCACTTTTCTATAGGC
>CAMPDV010003520.1:0-45304 GCA_946699065.1 Loxodes magnus | reverse complement strand
CTTTGAGAAGTAATAAGTATTTAGAAAAGTGAAGAAGTAAAGTAAGAAAAGAAGATTGAATTTCAGTTTTAAGGAGTATGCTTTGAGAAGTATTAAGTATTTAGAAAAGTGAAGAAGTAAAGTAAAAAAAGCAGATTCAATTTCAGTTTTAAGGAGTTTGCTTTGAGAATCAATAAGTATTTAGAAAAGTGAAGAAGTAAAGTAAGAAAAGCAGATTCAATTTCAGTTTTAAGGAGTATGCTTTGAGAAGTAATAAGTATTTAGAAAAGTGAAGAAGTAAAGTAAGAAAAGAAGATTGAATTTCAGTTTTAAGGAGTATGCTTTGAGAATCAATAAGTATTTAGAAAAGTGAAGAAGTAAAGTAAGAAAAGCAGATTCAATTTCAGTTTTAAGGAGTATGCTTTGAGAAGTAATAAGTATTTAGAAAAGTGAAGAAGTAAAGTAAGAAAAGCAGATAGAATTTCAGTTTTAAGGAGTATGCTTTGAGAAGTAATAAGTATTTAGAAAAGTGAAGAAGTAAAGTAAAAAAAGCAGATTCAATTTCAGTTTTAAGGAGTTTGCTTTGAGAAGTATTAAGTATTTAGAAAAGTGAAGAAGTAAAGTAAGAAAAGAAGATTGAATTTCAGTTTTAAGGAGTATGCTTTGAGAATCAATAAGTATTTAGAAAAGTGAAGAAGTAAAGTAAGAAAAGAAGATAGAATTTCAGTTTAAGGAGTATGCTTTGAGAAGTAATAAGTATTTAGAAAAAGTGAAGAAGTAAAGTAAGAAAAGAAGATAGAATTTCAGTTTTAAGGAGTATGCTTTGAGAATCAATAAGTATTTAGAAAAGTGAAGAAGTAAAGTAAGAAAAGAAGATAGAATTTCAGTTTTAAGGAGTATGCTTTGAGAAGTAATAAGTATTTAGAAAAGTGAAGAAGTAAAGTAAGAAAGAAGATAGAATTTCAATTTTAAGGAGTATGCTTTGAGAAGTATTAAGTATTTAGAAAAGTGAAGAAGTAAAGTAAGAAAAGAAGATTGAATTTCAGTTTTAAGGAGTATGCTTTGAGAAGTATTAAGTATTTAGAAAAGTGAAGAAGTAAAGTAAGAAAAGAAGATAGAATTTCAGTTTTAAGGAGTATGCTTTGAGAATCAATAAGTATTTAGAAAAGTGAAGAAGTAAAGTAAGAAAAGCAGATTGAATTTCAGTTTTAAGGAGTATGCTTTGAGAAGTAATAAGTATTTAGAAAAGTGAAGAAGTAAAGTAAGAAAAGCAGATAGAATTTCAGTTTTAAGGAGTATGCTTTGAGAAGTAATAAGTATTTAGAAAAGTGAAGAAGTAAAGTAAGAAAAGAAGATTGAATTTCAGTTTTAAGGAGTATGCTTTTGAGAATCAATAAGTATTAGAAAAGTGAAGAAGTAAAGTAAGAAAAGCAGATAGAATTTCAGTTTTAAGGAGTATGCTTTGAGAAGTAATAAGTATTTAGAAAAGTGAAGAAGTAAAGTAAGAAAAGAAGATAGAATTTCAGTTTTAAGGAGTATGCTTTGAGAAGTAATAAGTATTTAGAAAAGTGAAGAAGTAAAGTAAGAAAAGAAGATAGAATTTCAGTTTTAAGGAGTATGCTTTGAGAAGTAATAAGTATTTAGAAAAGTGAAGAAGTAAAGTAAGAAAAGAAGATAGAATTTCAATTTTAAGGAGTATGCTTTGAGAATCAATAAGTATTTAGAAAAGTGAAGAAGTAAAGTAAGAAAAGCAGATAGAATTTCAGTTTTAAGGAGTATGCTTTGAGAATCAATAAGTATTTAGAAAAGTGAAGAAGTAAAGTAAGAAAAGAAGATAGAATTTTCAGTTTTAAGGAGTATGCTTTGAGAAGTAATAAGTATTTAGAAAAGTGAAGAAGTAAAGTAAGAAAAGAAGATTGAATTTCAGTTTTTAAGGAGTATGCTTTGAGAAGTATTAAGTATTTAGAAAAGTGAAGAAGTAAAGTAAGAAAAAGAAGATAGAATTTCAGTTTTAAGGAGTATGCTTTGAGAATCAATAAGTATTTAGAAAAGTGAAGAAGTAAAGTAAGAAAAGAAGATAGAATTTCAGTTTTAACGAGTATGCTTTGAGAAGTAATAAGTATTTAGAAAAGTGAAGAAGTAAAGTAAGAAAAGCAGATTCAATTTCAGTTTTAAGGAGTATGCTTTGAGAAGTAATAAGTATTTAGAAAAGTGAAGAAGTAAAGTAAGAAAAGAAGATAGAATTTCAGTTTTAAGGAGTATGCTTTGAGAAGTAATAAGTATTTAGAAAAGTGAAGAAGTAAAGTAAGAAAAGCAGATAGAATTTCAGTTTTAAGGAGTATGCTTTGAGAAGTAATAAGTATTTAGAAAAGTGAAGAAGTAAAGTAAGAAAAGAAGATAGAATTTCAGTTTTAAGGAGTATGCTTTGAGAAGTAATAAGTATTTAGAAAAGTGAAGAAGTAAAGTAAGAAAAGAAGATAGAATTTCAGTTTTAAGGAGTATGCTTTGAGAAGTAATAAGTATTTAGAAAAGTGAAGAAGTAAAGTAAGAAAAGAAGATAGAATTTCAGTTTTAAGGAGTATGCTTTGAGAAGTAATAAGTATTTAGAAAAGTGAAGAAGTAAAGTAAGAAAAGAAGATAGAATTTCAGTTTTAAGGAGTATGCTTTGAGAAGTAATAAGTATTTAGAAAAGTGAAGAAGTAAAGTAAGAAAAGAAGATAGAATTTCAATTTTAAGGAGTATGCTTTGAGAATCAATAAGTATTTAGAAAAGTGAAGAAGTAAAGTAAGAAAAGCAGATAGAATTTCAGTTTTAAGGAGTATGCTTTGAGAATCAATAAGTATTTAGAAAAGTGAAGAAGTAAAGTAAGAAAAGAAGATAGAATTTCAGTTTTAAGGAGTATGCTTTGAGAAGTAATAAGTATTTAGAAAAGTGAAGAAGTAAAGTAAGAAAAGAAGATAGAATTTCAATTTTAAGGAGTATGCTTTGAGAAGTAATAAGTATTTAGAAAAGTGAAGAAGTAAAGTAAGAAAAGAAGATTGAATTTCAGTTTTAAGGAGTATGCTTTGAGAAGTATTAAGTATTTAGAAAAGTGAAGAAGTAAAGTAAGAAAAGAAGATAGAATTTCAGTTTTAAGGAGTATGCTTTGAGAATCAATAAGTATTTAGAAAAGTGAAGAAGTAAAGTAAGAAAAGCAGATAGAATTTCAGTTTTAACGAGTATGCTTTGAGAAGTAATAAGTATTTAGAAAAGTGAAGAAGTAAAGTAAGAAAAGCAGATTCAATTTCAGTTTTAAGGAGTATGCTTTGAGAAGTAATAAGTATTTAGAAAAGTGAAGAAGTAAAGTAAGAAAAGAAGATAGAATTTCAGTTTTAAGGAGTATGCTTTGAGAAGTAATAAGTATTTAGAAAAGTGAAGAAGTAAAGTAAGAAAAGCAGATAGAATTTCAGTTTTAAGGAGTATGCTTTGAGAAGTAATAAGTATTTAGAAAAGTGAAGAAGTAAAGTAAGAAAAGAAGATAGAATTTCAGTTTTAAGGAGTATGCTTTGAGAAGTAATAAGTATTTAGAAAAGTGAAGAAGTAAAGTAAGAAAAGAAGATAGAATTTCAGTTTTAAGGAGTATGCTTTGAGAAGTAATAAGTATTTAGAAAAGTGAAGAAGTAAAGTAAGAAAAGAAGATAGAATTTCAATTTTAAGGAGTATGCTTTGAGAATCAATAAGTATTTAGAAAAGTGAAGAAGTAAAGTAAGAAAAGCAGATAGAATTTCAGTTTTAAGGAGTATGCTTTGAGAATCAATAAGTATTTAGAAAAGTGAAGAAGTAAAGTAAGAAAAGCAGATTCAATTTCAGTTTTAAGGAGTATGCTTTGAGAAGTAATAAAGTATTTAGAAAAGTGAAGAAGTAAAGTAAGAAAAGCAGATTGAATTTCAGTTTTAAGGAGTTTGCTTTGAGAAGTAATAAGTATTTAGAAAAGTGAAGAAGTAAAGTAAGAAAAGAAGATAGAATTTCAATTTTAAGGAGTATGCTTTGAGAATCAATAAGTATTTAGAAAAGTGAAGAAGTAAAGTAAGAAAAGAAGATAGAATTTCAGTTTTAAGGAGTATGCTTTGAGAAGTAATAAGTATTTAGAAAAGTGAAGAAGTAAAGTAAGAAAAGAAGATAGAATTTCAGTTTTAAGGAGTATGCTTTGAGAATCAATAAGTATTTAGAAAAGTGAAGAAGTAAAGTAAGAAAAGAAGATAGAATTTCAGTTTTAAGGAGTATGCTTTGAGAAGTAATAAGTATTTAGAAAAGTGAAGAAGTAAAGTAAGAAAAGAAGATAGAATTTCAGTTTTAAGGAGTATGCTTTGAGAATCAATAAGTATTTAGAAAAGTGAAGAAGTAAAGTAAGAAAAGCAGATAGAATTTCAGTTTTAAGGAGTATGCTTTGATAATCAATAAGTATTTAGAAAAGTGAAGAAGTAAAGTAAGAAAAGCAGATAGAATTTCAGTTTTAAGGAGTATGCTTTGAGAAGTAATAAGTATTTAGAAAAGTGAAGAAGTAAAGTAAGAAAAGCAGATAGAATTTCAGTTTTAAGGAGTATGCTTTGAGAAGTAATAAGTATTTAGAAAAGTGAAGAAGTAAAGTAAGAAAAGAAGATAGAATTTCAGTTTTAAGGAGTATGCTTTGAGAAGTAATAAGTATTTAGAAAAGTGAAGAAGTAAAGTAAGAAAAGCAGATAGAATTTCAGTTTTAAGGAGTATGCTTTGAGAAGTAATAAGTATTTAGAAAAGTGAAGAAGTAAAGTAAGAAAAGAAGATTGAATTTCAGTTTTAAGGAGTATGCTTTGAGAAGTAATAAGTATTTAGAAAAGTGAAGAAGTAAAGTAAGAAAAGCAGATAGAATTTCAGTTTTAAGGAGTATGCTTTGAGAAGTAATAAGTATTTAGAAAAGTGAAGAAGTAAAGTAAGAAAAGAAGATAGAATTTCAGTTTTAAGGAGTATGCTTTGAGAAGTAATAAGTATTTAGAAAAGTGAAGAAGTAAAGTAAGAAAAGCAGATTCAATTTCAGTTTTAAGGAGTATGCTTTGATAATCAATAAGTATTTAGAAAAGTGAAGAAGTAAAGTAAGAAAAGCAGATTGAATTTCAGTTTTAAGGAGTTTGCTTTGAGAATCAATAAGTATTTAGAAAAGTGAAGAAGTAAAGTAAGAAAAGAAGATAGAATTTCAGTTTTAAGGAGTATGCTTTGAGAATCAATAAGTATTTAGAAAGGTGAAGAAGTAAAGTAAGAAAAGCAGATTCAATTTCAGTTTTAAGGAGTATGCTTTGAGAAGTAATAAGTATTTAGAAAAGTGAAGAAGTAAAGTAAGAAAAGAAGATAGAATTTCAGTTTTAAGGAGTATGCTTTGAGAAGTAATAAGTATTTAGAAAAGTGAAGAAGTAAAGTAAGAAAAGAAGATAGAATTTCAGTTTTAAGGAGTATGCTTTGAGTATTTTTAGAAAAGTGAAGAAGTAAAGTAAGAAAAGCAGATAGAATTTCAGTTTTAAGGAGTATGCTTTGAGAAGTAATAAGTATTTAGAAAAGTGAAGAAGTAAAGTAAGAAAAGAAGAAAGAATTTCAGTTTTAAGGAGTATGCTTTGAGAATCAATAAGTATTTAGAAAAGTGAAGAAGTAAAGTAAGAAAAGCAGATTCAATTTCAGTTTTAAGGAGTATGCTTTGAGAAGTAATAAGTATTTAGAAAAGTGAAGAAGTAAAGTAAGAAAAGAAGATAGAATTTCAGTTTTAAGGAGTATGCTTTGAGAAGTAATAAGTATTTAGAAAAGTGAAGAAAAAGTAAGAAAAGCAGATAGAATTTCAGTTTTAAGGAGTATGCTTTGAGAAGTAATAAGTATTTAGAAAAGTGAAGAAGTAAAGTAAGAAAAGAAGATAGAATTTGAGTTTTTAGGAGTATGCTTTGAGAAGTAATAAGTATTTAGAAAAGTGAAGAAGTAAAGTAAGAAAAGAAGATAGAATTTCAGTTTTAAGGAGTATGCTTTGAGAAGTAATAAGTATTTAGAAAAGTGAAGAAGTAAAGTAAGAAAAGCAGATAGAATTTCAGTTTTAAGGAGTATGCTTTGAGAAGTAATAAGTATTTAGAAAAGTGAAGAAGTAAAGTAAGAAAAGAAGATAGAATTTCAGTTTTAAGGAGTATGCTTTGAGAATAATAAGTATTTAGAAAAGTGAAGAAGTAAAGTAAGAAAAGAAGATTCAATTTCAGTTTTAAGGAGTATGCTTTGAGAAGTAATAAGTATTTAGAAAAGTGAAGAAGTAAAGTAAGAAAAGAAGATAGAATTTCAGTTTTAAGGAGTATGCTTTGAGAAGTAATAAGTATTTAGAAAAGTGAAGAAGTAAAGTAAGAAAAGCAGATAGAATTTCAGTTTTAAGGAGTATGCTTTGAGAAGTAATAAGTATTTAGAAAAGTGAAGAAGTAAAGTAAGAAAAGAAGATAGAATTTCAGTTTTAAGGAGTATGCTTTGAGAATCAATAAGTATTTAGAAAAGTGAAGAAGTAAAGTAAGAAAAGAAGATAGAATTTCAGTTTTAAGGAGTATGCTTTGAGAATCAATAAGTATTTAGAAAAGTGAAGAAGTAAAGTAAGAAAAGAAGATAGAATTTCAGTTTTAAGGAGTATGCTTTGAGAATCAATAAGTATTTAGAAAAGTGAAGAAGTAAAGTAAGAAAAGCAGATAGAATTTCAGTTTTAAGGAGTATGCTTTGAGAAGTAATAAGTATTTAGAAAAGTGAAGAAGTAAAGTAAGAAAAGAAGATAGAATTTCAGTTTTAAGGAGTATGCTTTGAGAAGTAATAAGTATTTAGAAAAGTGAAGAAGTAAAGTAAGAAAAGCAGATAGAATTTCAGTTTTAAGGAGTATGCTTTGAGAAGTAATAAGTATTTAGAAAAGTGAAGAAGTAAAGTAAGAAAAGAAGATAGAATTTCAGTTTTAAGGAGTATGCTTTGAGAAGTAATAAGTATTTAGAAAAGTGAAGAAGTAAAGTAAGAAAAGAAGATAGAATTTCAGTTTTAAGGAGTATGCTTTGAGAAGTAATAAGTATTTAGAAAAGTGAAGAAGTAAAGTAAGAAAAGAAGATAGAATTTCAATTTTAAGGAGTATGCTTTGAGAATCAATAAGTATTTAGAAAAGTGAAGAAGTAAAGTAAGAAAAGAAGATAGAATTTCAGTTTTAAGGAGTATGCTTTGAGAAGTATTAAGTATTTAGAAAAGTGAAGAAGTAAAGTAAGAAAAGCAGATAGAATTTCAGTTTTAAGGAGTATGCTTTGAGAATCAATAAGTATTTAGAAAAGTGAAGAAGTAAAGTAAGAAAAGCAGATAGAATTTCAGTTTTAAGGAGTATGCTTTGAGAAGTAATAAGTATTTAGAAAAGTGAAGAAGTAAAGTAAGAAAAGAAGATTGAATTTCAGTTTTAAGGAGTATGCTTTGAGAATCAATAAGTATTTAGAAAAGTGAAGAAGTAAAGTAAGAAAAGCAGATAGAATTTCAGTTTTAAGGAGTATGCTTTGAGAAGTAATAAGTATTTAGAAAAGTGAAGAAGTAAAGTAAGAAAAGCAGATTGAATTTCAGTTTTAAGGAGTTTGCTTTGAGAATCAATAAGTATTTAGAAAAGTGAAGAAGTAAAGTAAGAAAAGCAGATAGAATTTCAGTTTTAAGGAGTATGCTTTGAGAAGTAATAAGTATTTAGAAAAGTGAAGAAGTAAAGTAAGAAAAGAAGATAGAATTTCAGTTTTAAGGAGTATGCTTTGAGAATCAATAAGTATTTAGAAAAGTGAAGAAGTAAAGTAAGAAAAGCAGATAGAATTTCAGTTTTAAGGAGTATGCTTTGAGAATTAAGTATTTAGAAAAGTGAAGAAGTAAAGTAAGAAAAGAAGATAGAATTTCAGTTTTAAGGAGTATGCTTTGAGAATCAATAAGTATTTAGAAAAGTGAAGAAGTAAAGTAAGAAAAGCAGATAGAATTTCAGTTTTAAGGAGTATGCTTTGAGAAGTAATAAGTATTTAGAAAAGTGAAGAAGTAAAGTAAGAAAAGCAGATTGAATTTCAGTTTTAAGGAGTATGCTTTGAGAATCAATAAGTATTTAGAAAAGTGAAGAAGTAAAGTAAGAAAAGCAGATAGAATTTCAGTTTTAAGGAGTATGCTTTGAATAAGTATTTAGAAAAGTGAAGAAGTAAAGTAAGAAAAGCAGATAGAATTTCAGTTTTTAGGAGTATGCTTTGAGAAGTAATAAGTATTTAGAAAAGTGAAGAAGTAAAGTAAGAAAAGCAGATAGAATTTCAGTTTTAAGGAGTATGCTTTGAGAATCAATAAGTATTTAGAAAAGTGAAGAAGTAAAGTAAGAAAAGCAGATAGAATTTCAGTTTTAAGGAGTATGCTTTGAGAAGTAATAAGTATTTAGAAAAGTGAAGAAGTAAAGTAAGAAAAGCAGATTGAATTTCAGTTTTAAGGAGTATGCTTTGAGAATCAATAAGTATTTAGAAAAGTGAAGAAGTAAAGTAAGAAAAGCAGATAGAATTTCAGTTTTAAGGAGTATGCTTTGATAATCAATAAGTATTTAGAAAAGTGAAGAAGTAAAGTAAGAAAAGCAGATAGAATTTCAGTTTTAAGGAGTATGCTTTGAGAAGTAATAAGTATTTAGAAAAGTGAAGAAGTAAAGTAAGAAAAGAAGATAGAATTTCAGTTTTAAGGAGTATGCTTTGAGAATCAATAAGTATTTAGAAAAGTAAAGAAGTAAAGTAAGAAAAGCAGATTGAATTTCAGTTTTAAGTAGTATGCTTTGAGAATGAATAAGTATTTAGAAAAGTGAAGAAGTAAAGTAAGAAAAGCAGATAGAATTTCAGTTTTAAGGAGTATGCTTTGATAATCAATAAGTATTTAGAAAAGTGAAGAAGTAAAGTAAGAAAAGAAGATAGAATTTCAGTTTTAAGGAGTATGCTTTGAGAAGTAATAAGTATTTAGAAAAGTGAAGAAGTAAAAAAAAAGAAGATAGAATTTCAGTTTTAAGGAGTATGCTTTGAGAAGTAATAAGTATTTAGAAAAATGAAGAAGTAAAGTAAGAAAAGAAGATTCAATTTCAGTTTTAAGGAGTATGCTTTGAGAAGTAATAAGTATTTAGAAAAGTGAAGAAGTAAAGTAAGAAAAGAAGATAGAATTTCAGTTTTAAGGAGTATGCTTTGAGAAGTAATAAGTATTTAGAAAAGTGAAGAAGTAAAGTAAGAAAAGAAGATAGAATTTCAGTTTTAAGGAGTATGCTTTGAGAAGTAATAAGTATTTAGAAAAGTGAAGAAGTAAAGTAAGAAAAGAAGATAGAATTTCAGTTTTAAGGAGTATGCTTTGAGAAGTAATAAGTATTTAGAAAAGTGAAGAAGTAAAGTAAGAAAAGAAGATAGAATTTCAGTTTTAAGGAGTATGCTTTGAGAAGTAATAAGTATTTAGAAAAGTGAAGAAGTAAAGTAAGAAAAGAAGATAGAATTTCAGTTTTAAGGAGTATGCTTTGAGAAGTAATAAGTATTTAGAAAAGTGAAGAAGTAAGTAAGAAAAGCAGATAGAATTTCAGTTTTAAGGAGTATGCTTTGAGAAGTAATAAGTATTTAGAAAAGTGAAGAAGTAAAGTAAGAAAAGAAGATAGAATTTCAATTTTAAGGAGTATGCTTTGAGAATCAATAAGTATTTAGAAAAGTGAAGAAGTAAAGTAAGAAAAGAAGATAGAATTTCAGTTTTAAGGAGTATGCTTTGAGAAGTAATAAGTATTTAGAAAAGTTGAAGAAGTAAAGTAAGAAAAGAAGATAGAATTTCAGTTTTAAGGAGTATGCTTTGAGAATCAATAAGTATTTAGAAAAGTGAAGAAGTAAAGTAAGAAAAGAAGATAGAATTTCAGTTTTAAGGAGTATGCTTTGAGAAGTAATAAGTATTTAGAAAAGTGAAGAAGTAAAGTAAGAAAAGCAGATAGAATTTCAGTTTTAAGGAGTATGCTTTGAGAAGTAATAAGTATTTAGAAAAGTGAAGAAGTAAAGTAAGAAAAGCAGATAGAATTTCAGTTTTAAGGAGTATGCTTTGATAATCAATAAGTATTTAGAAAGTGAAGAAGTAAAGTAAGAAAAGCAGATAGAATTTCAGTTTTAAGGAGTATGCTTTGAGAAGTAATAAGTATTTAGAAAAGTGAAGAAGTAAAGTAAGAAAAGAAGATAGAATTTCAGTTTTAAGGAGTATGCTTTGAGAAGTAATAAGTATTTAGAAAAGTGAAGAAGTAAAGTAAGAAAAGAAGATAGAATTTCAGTTTTAAGGAGTATGCTTTGAGAAGTAATAAGTATTTAGAAAAGTGAAGAAGTAAAGTAAGAAAAGCAGATAGAATTTCAGTTTTAAGGAGTATGCTTTGAGAAGTAATAAGTATTTAGAAAAGTGAAGAAGTAAAGTAAGAAAAGAAGATAGAATTTCAGTTTTAAGGAGTATGCTTTGAGAATCAATAAGTATTTAGAAAAGTGAAGAAGTAAAGTAAGAAAAGCAGATAGAATTTCAGTTTTAAGGAGTATGCTTTGAGAAGTAATAAGTATTTAGAAAAGTGAAGAAGTAAAGTAAGAAAAGAAGATAGAATTTCAGTTTTAAGGAGTTTGCTTTGAGAAGTATTAAGTATTTAGAAAAGTGAAGAAGTAAAGTAAGAAAAGCAGATTCAATTTCAGTTTTAAGGAGTATGCTTTGAGAAGTAATAAGTATTTAGAAAAGTGAAGAAGTAAAGTAAGAAAAGCAGATAGAATTTCAGTTTTAAGGAGTTTGCTTTGAGAATCAATAAGTATTTAGAAAAGTGAAGAAGTAAAGTAAGAAAAGAAGATAGAATTTCAGTTTTAAGGAGTATGCTTTGAGAATCAATAAGTATTTAGAAAGGTGAAGAAGTAAAGTAAGAAAAGCAGATAGAATTTCAGTTTTAAGGAGTATGCTTTGAGAATCAATAAGTATTTAGAAAGTGAAGAAGTAAAGTAAGAAAAGCAGATAGAATTTCAGTTTTAAGGAGTATGCTTTGAGAAGTAATAAGTATTTAGAAAAGTGAAGAAGTAAAGTAAGAAAAGAAGATAGAATTTCAGTTTTAAGGAGTATGCTTTGAGAAGTAATAAGTATTTAGAAAAGTGAAGAAGTAAAGTAAGAAAAGAAGATAGAATTTCAGTTTTAAGGAGTATGCTTTGAGAAGTAATAAGTATTTTAGAAAAGTGAAGAAGTAAAGTAAGAAAAGCAGATAGAATTTCAGTTTTAAGGAGTATGCTTTGAGAAGTAATAAGTATTTAGAAAAGTGAAGAAGTAAAGTAAGAAAAGCAGATAGAATTTCAGTTTTAAGGAGTATGCTTTGAGAAGTAATAAGTATTTAGAAAAGTGAAGAAGTAAAGTAAGAAAAGCAGATAGAATTTCAGTTTTAAGGAGTATGCTTTGAGAAGTAATAAGTATTTAGAAAAGTGAAGAAGTAAAGTAAGAAAGAAGATTGAATTTCAGTTTTAAGGAGTATGCTTTGAGAATCAATAAGTATTTAGAAAAGTGAAGAAGTAAAGTAAGAAAAGCAGATTCAATTTCAGTTTTAAGGAGTATGCTTTGAGAAGTAATAAGTATTTAGAAAAGTGAAGAAGTAAAGTAAGAAAAGCAGATAGAATTTCAGTTTTAAGGAGTATGCTTTGAGAAGTAATAAGTATTTAGAAAAGTGAAGAAGTAAAGTAAGAAAAGCAGATAGAATTTCAGTTTTAAGGAGTATGCTTTGAGAAGTAATAAGTATTTAGAAAAGTGAAGAAGTAAAGTAAGAAAAGCAGATAGAATTTCAGTTTTAAGGAGTATGCTTTGAGAAGTATTAAGTATTTAGAAAAGTGAAGAAGTAAAGTAAGAAAAGCAGATAGAATTTCAGTTTTAAGGAGTATGCTTTGAGAAGTAATAAGTATTTAGAAAAGTGAAGAAGTAAAGTAAGAAAAGAAGATAGAATTTCAATTTTAAGGAGTATGCTTTGAGAATCAATAAGTATTTAGAAAAGTGAAGAAGTAAAGTAAGAAAAGCAGATTCAATTTCAGTTTTAAGGAGTATGCTTTGAGAAGTAATAAGTATTTAGAAAAGTGAAGAAGTAAAGTAAGAAAAGAAGATAGAATTTCAGTTTTAAGGAGTATGCTTTGAGAAGTAATGAGTATTTAGAAAAGTGAAGAAGTAAAGTAAGAAAAGAAGATTGAATTTCAGTTTTAAGGAGTATGCTTTGAGAAGTAATAAGTATTTAGAAAAGTGAAGAAGTAAAGTAAGAAAAGAAGATAGAATTTCAGTTTTAAGGAGTATGCTTTGAGAAGTATTAAGTATTTAGAAAAGTGAAGAAGTAAAGTAAGAAAAGAAGATTGAATTTCAGTTTTAAGGAGTATGCTTTGAGAAGTATTTAGAAAGGTGAAGAAGTAAAGTAAGAAAAGAAGATTGAATTTCAGTTTTAAGGAGTATGCTTTGAGAATAATAAGTATTTAGAAAAGTGAAGAAGTAAAGTAAGAAAAGAAGATAGAATTTCAGTTTTAAGGAGTATGCTTTGAGAAGTAATAAGTATTTAGAAAAGTGAAGAAGTAAAGTAAGAAAAGAAGATAGAATTTCAGTTTTAAGGCGTATGCTTTGAGAAGTAATAAGTATTTAGAAAAGTGAAGAAGTAAAGTAAGAAAAGAATATTGAATTTCAGTTTTAAGGAGTATGCTTTGAGAAGCAATAAGTATTTAGAAAAGTGAAGAAGTAAAGTAAGAAAAGCAGATAGAATTTCAGTTTTAAGGAGTATGCTTTGAGAATCAATAAGTATTAAGAAAAGTGAAGAAGTAAAGTAAGAAAAGCAGATAGAATTTCAGTTTTAAGGAGTATGCTTTGAGAAGTAATAAGTATTTAGAAAAGTGAAGAAGTAAAGTAAGAAAAGAAGATAGAATTTCAGTTTTAAGGAGTATGCTTTGAGAAGTAATAAGTATTTAAAAAAGTGAAGAAGTAAAGTAAGAAAAGAAGATAGAATTTCAGTTTTAAGGAGTATGCTTTGAGAAGTAATAAGTATTTAGAAAAGTGAAGAAGTAAAGTAAGAAAAGAAGATTGAATTTCAGTTTTAAGGAGTATGCTTTGAGAATCAATAAGTATTTAGAAAAGTGAAGAAGTAAAGTAAGAAAAGAAGATTGAATTTCAGTTTTAAGGCGTATGCTTTGAGAATCAATAAGTATTTAGAAAAGTGAAGAAGTCAGATTCAATTTCAGTTTTAAGGAGTATGCTTTGAGAAGTAATAAGTATTTAGAAAAGTGAAGAAGTAAAGTAAGAAAAGAAGATAGAATTTCAGTTTTAAGGAGTATGCTTTGAGAAGTAATAAGTATTTAGAAAAGTGAAGAAGTAAAGTAAGAAAAGAAGATAGAATTTCAGTTTTAAGGAGTATGCTTTGAGAATCAATAAGTATTTAGAAAGGTGAAGAAGTAAAGTAAGAAAAGAAGATAGAATTTCAGTTTTAAGGCGTATGCTTTGAGAAGTAATAAGTATTTAGAAAGGTGAAGAAGTAAAGAAAGAAAAGAAGATAGAATTTCATTTTTAAGGAGTTTGCTTTGAGAAGTAATAAGTATTTAGAAAAGTGAAGAAGTAAAGTAAGAAAAGCAGATAGAATTTCAGTTTTAAGGAGTATGCTTTGAGAATCAATAAGTATTAAGAAAAGTGAAGAAGTAAAGTAAGAAAAGAAGATAGAATTTCAGTTTTAAGGAGTATGCTTTGAGAAGTAATAAGTATTTAGAAAAGTGAAGAAGTAAAGTAAGAAAAGAAGATTGAATTTCAGTTTTAAGGAGTATGCTTTGAGAAGTAATAAGTATTTAGAAAAGTGAAGAAGTAAAGTAAGAAAAGAAGATAGAATTTCAGTTTTAAGGAGTATGCTTTGAGAAGTATTAAGTATTTAGAAAAGTGAAGAAGTAAAGTAAGAAAAGCAGATAGAATTTCAGTTTTAAGGAGTAATAAGTATTTAGAAAAGTGAAGAAGTAAAGTAAGAAAAGAAGATAGAATTTCAGTTTTAAGGAGTATGCTTTGAGAAGTAATAAGTATTTAGAAAAGTGAAGAAGTAAAGTAAGAAAAGCAGATAGAATTTCAGTTTTAAGGAGTATGCTTTGAGAATCAATAAGTATTTAGAAAAGTGAAGAAGTAAAGTAAGAAAAGAAGATAGAATTTCAGTTTTAAGGAGTATGCTTTGAGAAGTAATAAGTATTTAGAAAAGTGAAGAAGTAAAGTAAGAAAAGAAGATAGAATTTCAGTTTTAAGGCGTATGCTTTGAGAAGTAATAAGTATTTAGAAAAGTGAAGAAGTAAAGTAAGAAAAGAATATAGAATTTCAGTTTTAAGGAGTATGCTTTGAGAAGCAATAAGTATTTAGAAAAGTGAAGAAGTAAAGTAAGAAAAGAAGATTCAATTTCAGTTTTAAGGAGTATGCTTTGAGAAGTAATAAGTATTTAGAAAAGTGAAGAAGTAAAGTAAGAAAAGAAGATTGAATTTCAGTTTTAAGGAGTATGCTTTGAGAAGTAATAAGTATTTAGAAAAGTGAAGAAGTAAAGTAAGAAAAGAAGATAGAATTTCAGTTTTAAGGAGTATGCTTTGAGAAGTAATAAGTATTTAGAAAAGTGAAGAAGTAAAGTAAGAAAAGAAGATTGAATTTCAGTTTTAAGGAGTTTGCTTTGAGAAGTAATAAGTATTTAGAAAAAGTGAAGAAGTAAAGTAAGAAAAGAAGATTGAATTTCAGTTTTAAGGAGTATGCTTTGAGAAGTAATAAGTATTTAGAAAAGTGAAGAAGTAAAGTAAGAAAAGAAGATAGAATTTCAGTTTTAAGGAGTATGCTTTGAGAAGTAATAAGTATTTAGAAAAGTGAAGAAGTAAAGTAAGAAAAGCAGATAGAATTTCAGTTTTAAGGAGTATGCTTTGAGAAGTAATAAGTATTTAGAAAAGTGAAGAAGTAAAGTAAGAAAAGCAGATAGAATTTCAGTTTTAAGGAGTATGCTTTGAGAATCAATAAGTATTTAGAAAAGTGAAGAAGTAAAGCAAGAAAAGAAGATTGAATTTCAGTTTTAAGGAGTATGCTTTGAGAATCAATAAGTATTTAGAAAAGTGAAGAAGAAAAGAAGATTGAATTTCAGTTTTAAGGAGTATGCTTTGAGAATCAATAAGTATTTAGAAAAGTGAAGAAGTAAAGCAAGAAAAGCAGATAGAATTTCAGTTTTAAGGAGTATGCTTTGAGAAGTATTAAGTATTTAGAAAAGTGAAGAAGTAAAGTAAGAAAAGCAGATAGAATTTCAGTTTTAAGGAGTATGCTTTGAGAAGTAATAAGTATTTAGAAAAGTGAATAAGTAAAGTAAGAAAAGAAGATTGAATTTCAGTTTTAAGGAGTATGCTTTGAGAATCAATAAGTATTTAGAAAAGTGAATAAGTAAAGTAAGAAAAGAAGATTGAATTTCAGTTTTAAGGAGTATGCTTTGAGAAGTAATAAGTATTTAGAAAAGTGAAGAAGTAAAGTAAGAAAAGCAGATAGAATTTCAGTTTTAAGGAGTATGCTTTGAGAATCAATAAGTATTTAGAAAAGTGAAGAAGTAAAGTAAGAAAAGAAGATTGAATTTCAGTTTTAAGGAGTATGCTTTGAGAAGTAATAAGTATTTAGAAAAGTGAAGAAGTAAAGTAAGAAAAGAAGATAGAATTTCAGTTTTAAGGAGTATGCTTTGAGAAGTAATAAGTATTTAGAAAAGTGAAGAAGTAAAGTAAGAAAAGCAGATAGAATTTCAGTTTTAAGGAGTATGCTTTGAGAATCAATAAGTATTTAGAAAAGTGAAGAAGTAAAGTAAGAAAAGAAGATAGAATTTCAGTTTTAAGGAGTATGCTTTGAGAAGTAATAAGTATTTAGAAAAGTGAAGAAGTAAAGTAAGAAAAGCAGATAGAATTTCAGTTTTAAGGAGTATGCTTTGAGAAGTATTAAGTATTTAGAAAAGTGAAGAAGTAAAGTAAGAAAAGCAGATAGAATTTCAGTTTTAAGGAGTATGCTTTGAGAAGTAATAAGTATTTAGAAAAGTGAAGAAGTAAAGTAAGAAAAGCAGATAGAATTTCAGTTTTAAGGAGTATGCTTTGAGAATCAATAAGTATTTAGAAAAGTGAAGAAGTAAAGCAAGAAAAGAAGATTGAATTTCAGTTTTAAGGAGTATGCTTTGAGAATCAATAAGTATTTAGAAAAGTGAAGAAGTAAAGCAAGAAAAGAAGATAGAATTTCAGTTTTAAGGAGTATGCTTTGAGAAGTAATAAGTATTTAGAAAAGTGAAGAAGTAAAGTAAGAAAAGCAGATAGAATTTCAGTTTTAAGGAGTATGCTTTGAGAAGTAATAAGTATTTAGAAAAGTGAAGAAGTAAAGTAAGAAAAGAAGATAGAATTTCAGTTTTAAGGAGTATGCTTTGAGAAGTATTAAGTATTTAGAAAAGTGAAGAAGTAAAGTAAGAAAAGCAGATAGAATTTCAGTTTTAAGGAGTATGCTTTGAGAAGTAATAAGTATTTAGAAAAGTGAAGAAGTAAAGTAAGAAAAGAGGATAGAATTTCAGTTTTAAGGAGTATGCTTTGAGAATCAATAAGTATTTAGAAAGGTGAAGAAGTAAAGTAAGAAAAGCAGATAGAATTTCAGTTTTAAGGAGTATGCTTTGAGAAGTAATAAGTATTTAGAAAAGTGAAGAAGTAAAGTAAGAAAAGCAGATAGAATTTCAGTTTTAAGGAGTATGCTTTGAGAAGTAATAAGTATTTAGAAAAGTGAAGAAGTAAAGTAAGAAAAGCAGATAGAATTTCAGTTTTAAGGAGTATGCTTTGAGAAGTAATAAGTATTTAGAAAAGTGAAGAAGTAAAGTAAGAAAAGAAGATTGAATTTCAGTTTTAAGGAGTATGCTTTGAGAATCAATAAGTATTTAGAAAAGTGAAGAAGTAAAGCAAGAAAAGCAGATAGAATTTCAGTTTTAAGGAGTATGCTTTGAGAAGTAATAAGTATTTAGAAAAGTGAAGAAGTAAAGTAAGAAAAGCAGATAGAATTTCAGTTTTAAGGAGTTTGCTTTGAGAAGTAATAAGTATTTAGAAAAGTGAAGAAGTAAAGTAAGAAAAGCAGATAGAATTTCAGTTTTGAGGAGTATGCTTTGAGAAGTAATAAGTATTTAGAAAAGTGAAGAAGTAAAGTAAGAAAAGCAGATAGAATTTCAGTTTTAAGGCGTATGCTTTGAGAAGTAATAAGTATTTAGAAAAGTGAAGAAGTAAAGTAAGAAAAGCAGATTCAATTTCAGTTTTAAGGCGTATGCTTTGAGAAGTAATAAGTATTTAGAAAAGTGAAGAAGTAAAGTAAGAAAAGCAGATTGAATTTCAGTTTTAAGGAGTATGCTTTGAGAAGTAATAAGTATTTAGAAAAGTGAAGAAGTAAAGTAAGAAAAGAAGATAGAATTTCAGTTTTAAGGAGTATGCTTTGAGAAGTAATAAGTATTTAGAAAAGTGAAGAAGTAAAGTAAGAAAAGAAGATTGAATTTCAGTTTTAAGGAGTATGCTTTGAGAATCAATAAGTATTTAGAAAAGTGAAGAAGTAAAGTAAGAAAAGAAGATTGAATTTCAGTTTTAAGGCGTATGCTTTGAGAAGTAATAAGTATTTAGAAAAGTGAAGAAGTAAAGTAAGAAAAGCAGATAGAATTTCAGTTTTAAGGAGTATGCTTTGAGAAGTAATAAGTATTTAGAAAAGTGAAGAAGTAAAGTAAGAAAAGAAGATAGAATTTCAGTTTTAAGGAGTATGCTTTGAGAAGTAATAAGTATTTAGAAAAGTGAAGAAGTAAAGTAAGAAAAGCAGATTCAATTTCAGTTTTAAGGAGTATGCTTTGAGAATCAATAAGTATTTAGAAAAGTGAAGAAGTAAAGTAAGAAAAGAAGATTGAATTTCAGTTTTAAGGAGTATGCTTTGAGAAGTAATAAGTATTTAGAAAAGTGAAGAAGTAAAGTAAGAAAAGCAGATAGAATTTCAGTTTTAAGGAGTATGCTTTGAGAAGTAATAAGTATTTAGAAAAGTGAAGAAGTAAAGTAAGAAAAGAAGATAGAATTTCAGTTTTAAGGAGTATGCTTTGAGAAGTAATAAGTATTTAGAAAAGTGAAGAAGTAAAGTAAGAAAAGAAGATAGAATTTCAGTTTTAAGGAGTATGCTTTGAGAATCAATAAGTATTAAGAAAAGTGAAGAAGTAAAGTAAGAAAAGCAGATAGAATTTCAGTTTTAAGGAGTATGCTTTGAGAAGTAATAAGTATTTAGAAAAGTGAAGAAGTAAAGTAAGAAAAGCAGATAGAATTTCAGTTTTAAGGAGTATGCTTTGAGAAGTATTAAGTATTTAGAAAAGTGAAGAAGTAAAGTAAGAAAAGCAGATAGAATTTCAGTTTTAAGGAGTATGCTTTGAGAATCAATAAGTATTTAGAAAAGTGAAGAAGTAAAGTAAGAAAAGAAGATTGAATTTCAGTTTTAATTTCAGTTTTCAGTTTTAAGGAGTATGCTTTGAGAAGTAATAAGTATTTAGAAAAGTGAAGAAGTAAAGTAAGAAAAGAAGATAGAATTTCAAAGGAAGTAGAAGTATTTAGAAAAGTGAAGAAGTAAAGTAAGAAAAGCAGATAGAATTTCAGTTTTAAGGAGTATGCTTTGAGAATCAATAAGTATTTAGAAAAGTAAGAAGTAAAGTAAGAAAAGAAGATTGAATTTCAGAAAAGTGAAGAAGTAAAGTAAGAAAAAGTAAGATAGAATTTCAGTTTTAAGGAGTATGCTTTGAGAAGTAATAAGAAGTAAAGCAATAAGTATTTAGAAAATAAGTGAAGAAGTAAAGTAAGAAAAGCAGATAGAATTTCAGTTTTAAGGAGTAAGAAGAGTATTTAGGTGAAGAAGTAAAGTAAGAAAAGCTTTGAGAATGTAAAGTAATAAGTATTTAGAAAAGTGAAGAAGTAAAGTAAGAAAAGCAGATAGATTTCAGAATTTTTGAGAAGTAATAAGTATTTAGAAAAGTGAAGAAGTAAAGTAAGAAAAGCAGATAGAATTTCAGTTTTAAGGAGTATGCTTTGAGAAGTAATAAGTATTTAGAAAAGTGAAGAAGTAAAGTAAGAAAAGAAGATTGAATTTCAATAAGTATTTTTAGAAAAGTGAAGAAGTAAAGCAAGAAAAGCAGATAGAATTTCAGTTTTAAGGAGTATGCTTTGAGAAGTAATAAGTATTTAGAAAAGTGAAGAAGTAAAGTAAGAAAAGCAGATAGAATTTCAGTTTTAAGGAGTATGCTTTGAGAATCAATAAGTATTTAGAAAAGTGAAGAAGTAAAGTAAGAAAAGCAGATAGAATTTCAGTTTTAAGGAGTATGCTTTGAGAAGTAATAAGTATTTAGAAAAGTGAAGAAGTAAAGTAAGAAAAGAAGATTGAATTTCAGTTTTAAGGAGTATGCTTTGAGAATCAATAAGTATTTAGAAAAGTGAAGAAGTAAAGTAAGAAAAGCAGATTCAATTTCAGTTTTAAGGAGTATGCTTTGAGAAGTAATAAGTATTTAGAAAAGTGAAGAAGTA
The DNA here is from genome assembly GCA_946699065.1 of Loxodes magnus. Lineage (NCBI taxonomy): Eukaryota > Ciliophora > Karyorelictea > Loxodida > Loxodidae > Loxodes > Loxodes magnus. The sequence continues at coordinate 25,745 of CAMPDV010003520.1, read as the reverse complement.
AAGTAAGAAAAGCAGATAGAATTTCAGTTTTAAGGAGTATGCTTTGAGAAGTAATAAGTATTTAGAAAAGTGAAGAAGTAAAGTAAGAAAAGCAGATAGAATTTCAGTTTTGAGGAGTATGCTTTGAGAAGTAATAAGTATTTAGAAAAGTGAAGAAGTAAAGTAAGAAAAGCAGATAGAATTTCAGTTTTAAGGCGTATGCTTTGAGAAGTAATAAGTATTTAGAAAAGTGAAGAAGTAAAGTAAGAAAAGCAGATTCAATTTCAGTTTTAAGGCGTATGCTTTGAGAAGTAATAAGTATTTAGAAAAGTGAAGAAGTAAAGTAAGAAAAGCAGATTGAATTTCAGTTTTAAGGAGTATGCTTTGAGAAGTAATAAGTATTTAGAAAAGTGAAGAAGTAAAGTAAGAAAAGCAGATAGAATTTCAGTTTTAAGGAGTATGCTTTGAGAAGTAATAAGTATTTAGAAAAGTGAAGAAGTAAAGTAAGAAAAGCAGATAGAATTTCAGTTTTAAGGAGTATGCTTTGAGAATCAATAAGTATTTAGAAAAGTGAAGAAGTAAAGTAAGAAAAGCAGATAGAATTTCAGTTTTAAGGAGTATGCTTTGATAATCAATAAGTATTTAGAAAAGTGAAGAAGTAAAGTAAGAAAAGCAGATAGAATTTCAGTTTTAAGGAGTATGCTTTGAGAAGTAATAAGTATTTAGAAAAGTGAAGAAGTAAAGTAAGAAAAGCAGATAGAATTTCAGTTTTAAGGCGTATGCTTTGAGAAGTAATAAGTATTTAGAAAAGTGAAGAAGTAAAGTAAGAAAAGCAGATTCAATTTCAGTTTTAAGGCGTATGCTTTGAGAAGTAATAAGTATTTAGAAAAGTGAAGAAGTAAAGTAAGAAAAGAAGATAGAATTTCAGTTTTAAGGAGTATGCTTTGAGAAGTAATAAGTATTTAGAAAAGTGAAGAAGTAAAGTAAGAAAAGAAGAAAGAATTTCAGTTTTAAGGAGTATGCTTTGAGAAGTAATAAGTATTTAGAAAAGTGAAGAAGTAAAGTAAGAAAAGAAGATAGAATTTCAGTTTTAAGGAGTATGCTTTGAGAATCAATAAGTATTTAGAAAAGTGAAGAAGTAAAGTAAGAAAAGAAGATTGAATTTCAGTTTTAAGGCGTATGCTTTGAGAAGTAATAAGTATTTAGAAAAGTGAAGAAGTAAAGTAAGAAAAGCAGATAGAATTTCAGTTTTAAGGAGTATGCTTTGAGAATCAATAAGTATTTAGAAAAGTGAAGAAGTAAAGTAAGAAAAGAAGATAGAATTTCAGTTTTAAGGAGTATGCTTTGAGAAGTAATAAGTATTTAGAAAAGTGAAGAAGTAAAGTAAGAAAAGAAGATAGAATTTCAGTTTTAAGGCGTATGCTTTGAGAAGTAATAAGTATTTAGAAAAGTGAAGAAGTAAAGTAAGAAAAGAAGATTGAATTTCAGTTTTAAGGAGTATGCTTTGAGAAGTAATAAGTATTTAGAAAAGTGAAGAAGTAAAGTAAGAAAAGAAGATAGAATTTCAGTTTTAAGGAGTATGCTTTGAGAAGTAATAAGTATTTAGAAAAGTGAAGAAGTAAAGTAAGAAAAGCAGATTCAATTTCAGTTTTAAGGAGTATGCTTTGAGAATCAATAAGTATTTAGAAAAGTGAAGAAGTAAAGTAAGAAAAGAAGATAGAATTTCAGTTTTAAGGAGTATGCTTTGAGAAGTAATAAGTATTTAGAAAAGTGAAGAAGTAAAGTAAGAAAAGAAGATTGAATTTCAGTTTTAAGGAGTATGCTTTGAGAAGTAATAAGTATTTAGAAAAGTGAAGAAGTAAAGTAAGAAAAGCAGATTCAATTTCAGTTTTAAGGAGTATGCTTTGAGAAGTAATAAGTATTTAGAAAAGTGAAGAAGTAAAGTAAGAAAAGAAGATAGAATTTCAGTTTTAAGGAGTATGCTTTGAGAAGTAATAAGTATTTAGAAAAGTGAAGAAGTAAAGTAAGAAAAGCAGATAGAATTTCAGTTTTAAGGAGTATGCTTTGAGAAGTAATAAGTATTTAGAAAAGTGAAGAAGTAAAGTAAGAAAAGAAGATAGAATTTCAGTTTTAAGGAGTATGCTTTGAGAATCAATAAGTATTAAGAAAAGTGAAGAAGTAAAGTAAGAAAAGCAGATAGAATTTCAGTTTTAAGGAGTATGCTTTGAGAAGTAATAAGTATTTAGAAAAGTGAAGAAGTAAAGTAAGAAAAGCAGATAGAATTTCAGTTTTAAGGAGTATGCTTTGAGAAGTAATAAGTATTTAGAAAAGTGAAGAAGTAAAGTAAGAAAAGCAGATAGAATTTCAGTTTTAAGGAGTATGCTTTGAGAAGTATTAAGTATTTAGAAAAGTGAAGAAGTAAAGTAAGAAAAGAAGATTGAATTTCAGTTTTAAGGAGTTTGCTTTGAGAAGTATTAAGTATTTAGAAAAGTGAAGAAGTAAAGTAAGAAAAGCAGATAGAATTTCAGTTTTAATTAGTTTGCTTTGAGAAGTATTAAGTATTTAGAAAAGTGAAGAAGTAAAGTAAGAAAAGCAGATAGAATTTCAGTTTTAAGGAGTATGCTTTGAGAATCAATAAGTATTAAGAAAAGTGAAGAAGTAAAGCAAGAAAAGAAGATAGAATTTCAGTTTTAAGGAGTATGCTTTGAGAAGTAATAAGTATTTAGAAAAGTGAAGAAGTAAAGTAAGAAAAGAAGATAGAATTTCAGTTTTAAGGAGTATGCTTTGAGAAGTAATAAGTATTTAGAAAAGTGAAGAAGTAAAGTAAGAAAAGAAGATTGAATTTCAGTTTTAAGGAGTATGCTTTGAGAAGTAATAAGTATTTAGAAAAGTGAAGAAGTAAAGTAAGAAAAGCAGATTCAATTTCAGTTTTAAGGAGTATGCTTTGAGAAGTAATAAGTATTTAGAAAAGTGAAGAAGTAAAGTAAGAAAAGAAGATAGAATTTCAGTTTTAAGGAGTATGCTTTGAGAAGTAATAAGTATTTAGAAAAGTGAAGAAGTAAAGTAAGAAAAGCAGATAGAATTTCAGTTTTAAGGAGTATGCTTTGAGAAGTAATAAGTATTTAGAAAAGTGAAGAAGTAAAGTAAGAAAAGAAGATAGAATTTCAGTTTTAAGGAGTATGCTTTGAGAATCAATAAGTATTAAGAAAAGTGAAGAAGTAAAGTAAGAAAAGAAGATAGAATTTCAGTTTTAAGGAGTATGCTTTGAGAATCAATAAGTATTAAGAAAAGTGAAGAAGTAAAGTAAGAAAAGCAGATAGAATTTCAGTTTTAAGGAGTATGCTTTGAGAAGTAATAAGTATTTAGAAAAGTGAAGAAGTAAAGTAAGAAAAGCAGATAGAATTTCAGTTTTAAGGAGTATGCTTTGAGAATCAATAAGTATTTAGAAAAGTGAAGAAGTAAAGTAAGAAAAGCAGATAGAATTTCAGTTTTAAGGAGTATGCTTTGAGAAGTAATAAGTATTTAGAAAAGTGAAGAAGTAAAGTAAGAAAAGCAGATTGAATTTCAGTTTTAAGGAGTTTGCTTTGAGAATCAATAAGTATTTAGAAAAGTGAAGAAGTAAAGTAAGAAAAGCAGATAGAATTTCAGTTTTAATGAGTATGCTTTGAGAAGTAATAAGTATTTAGAAAAGTGAAGAAGTAAAGTAAGAAAAGCAGATAGAATTTCAGTTTTAACGAGTATGCTTTGAGAAGTAATAAGTATTTAGAAAAGTGAAGAAGTAAAGTAAGAAAAGCAGATAGAATTTCAGTTTTAAGGAGTATGCTTTGAGAAGTAATAAGTATTTAGAAAAGTGAAGAAGTAAAGTAAGAAAAGAAGATAGAATTTCAGTTTTAAGGAGTATGCTTTGAGAATCAATAAGTATTTAGAAAAGTGAAGAAGTAAAGTAAGAAAAGAAGATAGAATTTCAGTTTTAAGGAGTATGCTTTGAGAATCAATAAGTATTTAGAAAAGTGAAGAAGTAAAGTAAGAAAAGCAGATAGAATTTCAGTTTTAAGGAGTATGCTTTGAGAAGTAATAAGTATTTAGAAAAGTGAAGAAGTAAAGTAAGAAAAGCAGATAGAATTTCAGTTTTAAGGAGTATGCTTTGAGAATCAATAAGTATTTAGAAAAGTGAAGAAGTAAAGTAAGAAAAGCAGATAGAATTTCAGTTTTAAGGAGTATGCTTTGATAATCAATAAGTATTTAGAAAAGTGAAGAAGTAAAGTAAGAAAAGCAGATAGAATTTCAGTTTTAAGGAGTATGCTTTGAGAAGTAATAAGTATTTAGAAAAGTGAAGAAGTAAAGTAAGAAAAGCAGATAGAATTTCAGTTTTAAGGCGTATGCTTTGAGAAGTAATAAGTATTTAGAAAAGTGAAGAAGTAAAGTAAGAAAAGCAGATTCAATTTCAGTTTTAAGGCGTATGCTTTGAGAAGTAATAAGTATTTAGAAAAGTGAAGAAGTAAAGTAAGAAAAGAAGATAGAATTTCAGTTTTAAGGAGTATGCTTTGAGAAGTAATAAGTATTTAGAAAAGTGAAGAAGTAAAGTAAGAAAAGAAGATAGAATTTCAGTTTTAAGGAGTATGCTTTGAGAAGTAATAAGTATTTAGAAAAGTGAAGAAGTAAAGTAAGAAAAGAAGATAGAATTTCAGTTTTAAGGAGTATGCTTTGAGAATCAATAAGTATTTAGAAAAGTGAAGAAGTAAAGTAAGAAAAGAAGATTGAATTTCAGTTTTAAGGCGTATGCTTTGAGAAGTAATAAGTATTTAGAAAAGTGAAGAAGTAAAGTAAGAAAAGCAGATAGAATTTCAGTTTTAAGGAGTATGCTTTGAGAATCAATAAGTATTTAGAAAAGTGAAGAAGTAAAGTAAGAAAAGAAGATAGAATTTCAGTTTTAAGGAGTATGCTTTGAGAAGTAATAAGTATTTAGAAAAGTGAAGAAGTAAAGTAAGAAAAGAAGATAGAATTTCAGTTTTAAGGCGTATGCTTTGAGAAGTAATAAGTATTTAGAAAAGTGAAGAAGTAAAGTAAGAAAAGAAGATTGAATTTCAGTTTTAAGGAGTATGCTTTGAGAAGTAATAAGTATTTAGAAAAGTGAAGAAGTAAAGTAAGAAAAGAAGATAGAATTTCAGTTTTAAGGAGTATGCTTTGAGAAGTAATAAGTATTTAGAAAAGTGAAGAAGTAAAGTAAGAAAAGCAGATTCAATTTCAGTTTTAAGGAGTATGCTTTGAGAATCAATAAGTATTTAGAAAAGTGAAGAAGTAAAGTAAGAAAAGAAGATAGAATTTCAGTTTTAAGGAGTATGCTTTGAGAAGTAATAAGTATTTAGAAAAGTGAAGAAGTAAAGTAAGAAAAGAAGATAGAATTTCAGTTTTAAGGCGTATGCTTTGAGAAGTAATAAGTATTTAGAAAAGTGAAGAAGTAAAGTAAGAAAAGAAGATAGAATTTCAGTTTTAAGGAGTATGCTTTGAGAAGTAATAAGTATTTAGAAAAGTGAATAAGTAAAGTAAGAAAAGCAGATTCAATTTTAGTTTTAAGGAGTATGCTTTGAGAAGTAATAAGTATTTAGAAAAGTGAAGAAGTAAAGTAAGAAAAGAAGATAGAATTTCAGTTTTAAGGAGTATGCTTTGAGAAGTAATAAGTATTTAGAAAAGTGAAGAAGTAAAGTAAGAAAAGCAGATAGAATTTCAGTTTTAAGGAGTATGCTTTGAGAAGTAATAAGTATTTAGAAAAGTGAAGAAGTAAAGTAAGAAAAGAAGATAGAATTTCAGTTTTAAGGAGTATGCTTTGAGAAGTAATAAGTATTTAGAAAAGTGAAGAAGTAAAGTAAGAAAAGAAGATAGAATTTCAGTTTTAAGGAGTATGCTTTGAGAATCAATAAGTATTAAGAAAAGTGAAGAAGTAAAGTAAGAAAAGCAGATAGAATTTCAGTTTTAAGGAGTATGCTTTGAGAAGTAATAAGTATTTAGAAAAGTGAAGAAGTAAAGTAAGAAAAGCAGATAGAATTTCAGTTTTAAGGAGTATGCTTTGAGAAGTAATAAGTATTTAGAAAAGTGAAGAAGTAAAGTAAGAAAAGCAGATAGAATTTCAGTTTTAAGGAGTATGCTTTGAGAAGTATTAAGTATTTAGAAAAGTGAAGAAGTAAAGTAAGAAAAGAAGATTGAATTTCAGTTTTAAGGAGTTTGCTTTGAGAAGTATTAAGTATTTAGAAAAGTGAAGAAGTAAAGTAAGAAAAGCAGATAGAATTTCAGTTTTAAGGAGTATGCTTTGAGAATCAATAAGTATTAAGAAAAGTGAAGAAGTAAAGTAAGAAAAGCAGATAGAATTTCAGTTTTAAGGAGTATGCTTTGAGAAGTAATAAGTATTTAGAAAAGTGAAGAAGTAAAGTAAGAAAAGCAGATAGAATTTCAGTTTTAAGGAGTATGCTTTGAGAAGTAATAAGTATTTAGAAAAGTGAAGAAGTAAAGTAAAAAAAGCAGATTCAATTTCAGTTTTAAGGAGTTTGCTTTGAGAAGTATTAAGTATTTAGAAAAGTGAAGAAGTAAAGTAAGAAAAGAAGATTGAATTTCAGTTTTAAGGAGTATGCTTTGAGAATCAATAAGTATTTAGAAAAGTGAAGAAGTAAAGTAAGAAAAGCAGATAGAATTTCAGTTTTAAGGAGTATGCTTTGAGAAGTAATAAGTATTTAGAAAAGTGAAGAAGTAAAGTAAGAAAAGAAGATAGAATTTCAGTTTTAAGGAGTATGCTTTGAGAAGTAATAAGTATTTAGAAAAGTGAAGAAGTAAAGTAAGAAAAGAAGATAGAATTTCAGTTTTAAGGAGTATGCTTTGAGAATCAATAAGTATTTAGAAAAGTGAAGAAGTAAAGCAAGAAAAGAAGATAGAATTTCAGTTTTAAGGAGTATGCTTTGAGAAGTACTAAGTATTTAGAAAAGTGAAGAAGTAAAGTAAGAAAAGCAGATAGAATTTCAGTTTTAAGGAGTATGCTTTGAGAATCAATAAGTATTTAGAAAAGTGAAGAAGTAAAGTAAGAAAAGAAGATAGAATTTCAGTTTTAAGGAGTATGCTTTGAGAATCAATAAGTATTTAGAAAAGTGAAGAAGTAAAGTAAGAAAAGAAGATAGAATTTCAGTTTTAAGGAGTATGCTTTGAGAATCAATAAGTATTTAGAAAAGTGAAGAAGTAAAGTAAGAAAAGCAGATAGAATTTCAGTTTTAAGGAGTATGCTTTGAGAAGTAATAAGTATTTAGAAAAGTGAAGAAGTAAAGTAAGAAAAGAAGATAGAATTTCAGTTTTAAGGCGTATGCTTTGAGAAGTAATAAGTATTTAGAAAAGTGAAGAAGTAAAGTAAGAAAAGAAGATTGAATTTCAGTTTTAAGGAGTATGCTTTGAGAAGTAATAAGTATTTAGAAAAGTGAAGAAGTAAAGTAAGAAAAGCAGATAGAATTTCAGTTTTAAGGCGTATGCTTTGAGAAGTAATAAGTATTTAGAAAAGTGAAGAAGTAAAGTAAGAAAAGAAGATAGAATTTCAGTTTTAAGGAGTATGCTTTGAGAATCAATAAGTATTTAGAAAAGTGAAGAAGTAAAGTAAGAAAAGAAGATAGAATTTCAGTTTTAAGGAGTATGCTTTGAGAATCAATAAGTATTTAGAAAAGTGAAGAAGTAAAGTAAGAAAAGAAGATAGAATTTCAGTTTTAAGGAGTATGCTTTGAGAATCAATAAGTATTTAGAAAAGTGAAGAAGTAAAGTAAGAAAAGAAGATTGAATTTCAGTTTTAAGGAGTATGCTTTGAGAAGTAATAAGTATTTAGAAAAGTGAAGAAGTAAAGTAAGAAAAGCAGATAGAATTTCAGTTTTAAGGCGTATGCTTTGAGAAGTAATAAGTATTTAGAAAAGTGAAGAAGTAAAGTAAGAAAAGAAGATAGAATTTCAGTTTTAAGGAGTATGCTTTGAGAAGTAATAAGTATTTAGAAAAGTGAAGAAGTAAAGTAAGAAAAGAAGATAGAATTTCAGTTTTAAGGAGTATGCTTTGAGAAGTAATAAGTATTTAGAAAAGTGAAGAAGTAAAGTAAGAAAAGAAGATAGAATTTCAGTTTTAAGGAGTATGCTTTGAGAATCAATAAGTATTAAGAAAAGTGAAGAAGTAAAGTAAGAAAAGCAGATAGAATTTCAGTTTTAAGGAGTATGCTTTGAGAAGTAATAAGTATTTAGAAAAGTGAAGAAGTAAAGTAAGAAAAGCAGATAGAATTTCAGTTTTAAGGAGTATGCTTTGAGAAGTAATAAGTATTTAGAAAAGTGAAGAAGTAAAGTAAGAAAAGCAGATAGAATTTCAGTTTTAAGGAGTATGCTTTGAGAAGTAATAAGTATTTAGAAAAGTGAAGAAGTAAAGTAAGAAAAGAAGATTGAATTTCAGTTTTAAGGAGTATGCTTTGAGAATCAATAAGTATTTAGAAAAGTGAAGAAGTAAAGTAAGAAAAGCAGATTCAATTTCAGTTTTAAGGAGTATGCTTTGAGAATCAATAAGTATTAAGAAAAGTGAAGAAGTAAAGTAAGAAAAGCAGATAGAATTTCAGTTTTAAGGAGTATGCTTTGAGAAGTAATAAGTATTTAGAAAAGTGAAGAAGTAAAGTAAGAAAAGCAGATAGAATTTCAGTTTTAATTAGTTTGCTTTGAGAAGTATTAAGTATTTAGAAAAGTGAAGAAGTAAAGTAAGAAAAGCAGATAGAATTTCAGTTTTAAGGAGTATGCTTTGAGAATCAATAAGTATTAAGAAAAGTGAAGAAGTAAAGCAAGAAAAGAAGATAGAATTTCAGTTTTAAGGAGTATGCTTTGAGAAGTAATAAGTATTTAGAAAAGTGAAGAAGTAAAGTAAGAAAAGAAGATAGAATTTCAGTTTTAAGGAGTATGCTTTGAGAAGTAATAAGTATTTAGAAAAGTGAAGAAGTAAAGTAAGAAAAGAAGATTGAATTTCAGTTTTAAGGAGTATGCTTTGAGAAGTAATAAGTATTTAGAAAAGTGAAGAAGTAAAGTAAGAAAAGCAGATTCAATTTCAGTTTTAAGGAGTATGCTTTGAGAAGTAATAAGTATTTAGAAAAGTGAAGAAGTAAAGTAAGAAAAGAAGATAGAATTTCAGTTTTAAGGAGTATGCTTTGAGAAGTAATAAGTATTTAGAAAAGTGAAGAAGTAAAGTAAGAAAAGCAGATAGAATTTCAGTTTTAAGGAGTATGCTTTGAGAAGTAATAAGTATTTAGAAAAGTGAAGAAGTAAAGTAAGAAAAGAAGATAGAATTTCAGTTTTAAGGAGTATGCTTTGAGAATAGTATTTAGAAAAGTGAAGAAGTAAAGTAAGAAAAGCAGATAGAATTTCAGTTTTAAGGAGTATGCTTTGAGAATCAATAAGTATTAAGAAAAGTGAAGAAGTAAAGTAAGAAAAGCAGATAGAATTTCAGTTTTAAGGAGTATGCTTTGAGAAGTCAATAAGTATTTAGAAAAGTGAAGAAGTAAAGTAAGAAAAGCAGATAGAATTTCAGTTTTAAGGAGTATGCTTTGAGAATCAATAAGTATTTAGAAAAGTGAAGAAGTAAAGTAAGAAAAGCAGATTGAATTTCAGTTTTAAGGCGTATGCTTTGAGAATCAATAAGTATTTAGAAAGGTGAAGAAGTAAAGTAAGAAAAGAAGATTGAATTTCAGTTTTAAGGCGTATGCTTTGAGAAGTAATAAGTATTTAGAAAAGTGAAGAAGTAAAGTAAGAAAAGAAGATAGAATTTCAGTTTTAAGGAGTATGCTTTGAGAAGTAATAAGTATTTAGAAAAGTGAAGAAGTAAAGTAAGAAAAGAAGATAGAATTTCAGTTTTAAGGAGTATGCTTTGAGAAGTAATAAGTATTTAGAAAAGTGAAGAAGTAAAGTAAGAAAAGCAGATAGAATTTCAGTTTTAAGGAGTATGCTTTGAGAAGTAATAAGTATTTAGAAAAGTGAAGAAGTAAAGTAAGAAAAGAAGATAGAATTTCAGTTTTAAGGAGTATGCTTTGAGAAGTAATAAGTATTTAGAAAAGTGAAGAAGTAAAGTAAGAAAAGAAGATAGAATTTCAGTTTTAAGGAGTATGCTTTGAGAAGTAATAAGTATTTAGAAAAGTGAAGAAGTAAAGTAAGAAAAGCAGATAGAATTTCAGTTTTAAGGAGTTTGCTTTGAGAAGTCAATAAGTATTTAGAAAAGTGAAGAAGTAAAGTAAGAAAAGAAGATAGAATTTCAGTTTTAAGGAGTATGCTTTGAGAAGTCAATAAGTATTTAGAAAAGTGAAGAAGTAAAGTAAGAAAAGCAGATAGAATTTCAGTTTTAAGAGTATGCTTTGAGAAGTAATAAGTATTTAGAAAAGTGAAGAAGTAAAGTAAGAAAAGCAGATAGAATTTCAGTTTTAAGGAGTATGCTTTGAGAAGTAATAAGTATTTAGAAAAGTGAAGAAGTAAAGTAAGAAAAGAAGATAGAATTTCAGTTTTAAGGAGTATGCTTTGAGAATCAATAAGTATTTAGAAAAGTGAAGAAGTAAAGTAAGAAAAGCAGATAGAATTTCAGTTTTAAGGAGTATGCTTTGAGAAGTATTAAGTATTTAGAAAAGTGAAGAAGTAAAGTAAGAAAAGAAGATTGAATTTCAGTTTTAAGGAGTATGCTTTGAGAATCAATAAGTATTTAGAAAAGTGAAGAAGTAAAGTAAGAAAAGCAGATAGAATTTCAGTTTTAAGGAGTATGCTTTGAGAAGTAATAAGTATTTAGAAAAGTGAAGAAGTAAAGTAAGAAAAGAAGATTGAATTTCAGTTTTAAGGAGTATGCTTTGAGAAGTAATAAGTATTTAGAAAAGTGAAGAAGTAAAGTAAGAAAAGAAGATAGAATTTCAGTTTTAAGGAGTATGCTTTGAGAAGTAATAAGTATTTAGAAAAGTGAAGAAGTAAAGTAAGAAAAGAAGATTGAATTTCAGTTTTAAGGAGTATGCGAGAAGTAATAAGTATTTAAAAAAGTGAAGAAGTAAAGTAAGAAAAGAAGATAGAATTTCAGTTTTAAGGAGTATGCTTTGAGAAGTAATAAGTATTTAGAAAAGTGAAGAAGTAAAGTAAGAAAAGAAGATAGAATTTCAGTTTTAAGGAGTTTGCTTTGAGAAGTAATAAGTATTTAGAAAAGTGAAGAAGTAAAGTAAGAAAAGAAGATTGAATTTCAGTTTTAAGGAGTATGCTTTGAGAAGTAATAAGTATTTAGAAAAGTGAAGAAGTAAAGTAAGAAAAGCAGATAGAATTTCAGTTTTAAGGAGTATGCTTTGAGAAGTAATAAGTATTTAGAAAAGTGAAGAAGTAAAGTAAGAAAAGCAGATTGAATTTCAGTTTTAAGGCGTATGCTTTGAGAAGTAATAAGTATTTAGAAAAGTGAAGAAGTAAAGTAAGAAAAGCAGATAGAATTTCAGTTTTAAGGAGTATGCTTTGAGAAGTAATAAGTATTTAGAAAAGTGAAGAAGTAAAGTAAGAAAAGCAGATTCAATTTCAGTTTTAAGGAGTATGCTTTGAGAATCAATAAGTATTTAAAAAAGTGAAGAAGTAAAGTAAGAAAAGAAGATAGAATTTCAGTTTTAAGGAGTATGCTTTGAGAAGTAATAAGTATTTAGAAAAGTGAAGAAGTAAAGTAAGAAAAGAAGATAGAATTTCAGTTTTAAGGAGTATGCTTTGAGAAGTAATAAGTATTTAGAAAAGTGAAGAAGTAAAGTAAGAAAAGAAGATAGAATTTCAGTTTTAAGGAGTATGCTTTGAGAAGTAATAAGTATTTAGAAAAGTGAAGAAGTAAAGTAAGAAAAGAAGATTGAATTTCAGTTTTAAGGCGTATGCTTTGAGAAGTAATAAGTATTTAGAAAAGTGAAGAAGTAAAGTAAGAAAAGCAGATTCAATTTCAGTTTTAAGGAGTATGCTTTGAGAAGTAATAAGTATTTAGAAAAGTGAAGAAGTAAAGTAAGAAAAGAAGATAGAATTTCAGTTTTAAGGAGTATGCTTTGAGAATCAATAAGTATTTAGAAAGGTGAAGAAGTAAAGTAAGAAAAGAAGATTGAATTTCAGTTTTAAGGCGTATGCTTTGAGAAGTAATAAGTATTTAGAAAGGTGAAGAAGTAAAGAAAGAAAAGAAGATAGAATTTCATTTTTAAGGAGTTTGCTTTGAGAAGTAATAAGTATTAAGAAAAGTGAAGAAGTAAAGTAAGAAAAGCAGATAGAATTTCAGTTTTAAGGAGTATGCTTTGAGAATCAATAAGTATTTAGAAAAGTGAAGAAGTAAAGTAAGAAAAGCAGATAGAATTTCAGTTTTAAGGAGTATGCTTTGAGAAGTAATAAGTATTTAGAAAAGTGAAGAAGTAAAGTAAGAAAAGAAGATAGAATTTCAGTTTTAAGGAGTATGCTTTGAGAAGTAATAAGTATTTAAAAAAGTGAAGAAGTAAAGTAAGAAAAGCAGATAGAATTTCAGTTTTAAGGAGTTTGCTTTGAGAAGTAATAAGTATTTAGAAAAGTGAAGAAGTAAAGTAAGAAAAGAAGATAGAATTTCAGTTTTAAGGAGTATGCTTTGAGAAGTAATAAGTATTTAGAAAAGTGAAGAAGTAAAGTAAGAAAAGAAGATAGAATTTCAGTTTTAAGGAGTATGCTTTGAGAAGTAATAAGTATTTAAAAAAGTGAAGAAGTAAAGTAAGAAAAGCAGATAGAATTTCAGTTTTAAGGAGTATGCTTTGAGAAGTAATAAGTATTTAGAAAAGTGAAGAAGTAAAGTAAGAAAAGAAGATAGAATTTCAGTTTTAAGGAGTATGCTTTGAGAAGTAATAAGTATTTAGAAAAGTGAAGAAGTAAAGTAAGAAAAGCAGATAGAATTTCAGTTTTAAGGAGTTTGCTTTGAGAAGTAATAAGTATTTAGAAAAGTGAAGAAGTAAAGTAAGAAAAGCAGATAGAATTTCAGTTTTAAGGAGTTTGCTTTGAGAAGTAATAAGTATTTAGAAAAGTGAAGAAGTAAAGTAAGAAAAGCAGATTCAATTTCAGTTTTAAGGAGTATGCTTTGAGAAGTATTAAGTATTTAGAAAAGTGAAGAAGTAAAGTAAGAAAAGAAGATAGAATTTCAGTTTTAAGGAGTATGCTTTGAGAAGTAATAAGTATTTAGAAAAGTGAAGAAGTAAAGTAAGAAAAGAAGATTGAATTTCAGTTTTAAGGAGTATGCTTTGAGAATCAATAAGTATTTAGAAAAGTGAAGAAGTAAAGTAAGAAAAGCAGATAGAATTTCAGTTTTAAGGAGTATGCTTTGAGAATCAATAAGTATTTAGAAAAGTGAAGAAGTAAAGTAAGAAAAGCGAATAGAATTTCAGTTTTAAGGCGTATGCTTTGAGAAGTAATAAGTATTTAGAAAAGTGAAGAAGTAAAGTAAGAAAAGCAGATAGAATTTCAGTTTTAAGGAGTATGCTTTGAGAAGTAATAAGTATTTAGAAAAGTGAAGAAGTAAAGTAAGAAAAGCGAATAGAATTTCAGTTTTAAGGAGTTTGCTTTGAGAAGTAATAAGTATTTAAAAAAGTGAAGAAGTAAAGTAAGAAAAGCAGATAGAATTTCAGTTTTAAGGAGTATGCTTTGAGAAGTATTAAGTATTTAGAAAAGTGAAGAAGTAAAGTAAGAAAAGCAGATAGAATTTCAGTTTTAAGGAGTATGCTTTGAGAAGTAATAAGTATTTAGAAAAGTGAAGAAGTAAAGTAAGAAAAGAAGATTGAATTTCAGTTTTAAGGAGTATGCTTTGAGAAGTAATAAGTATTTAAAAAAGTGAAGAAGTAAAGTAAGAAAAGAAGATTGAATTTCAGTTTTAAGGAGTATGCTTTGAGAATCAATAAGTATTTAGAAAAGTGAAGAAGTAAAGTAAGAAAAGAAGATAGAATTTCAGTTTTAAGGAGTATGCTTTGAGAATCAATAAGTATTTAGAAAAGTGAAGAAGTAAAGTAAGAAAAGAAGATAGAATTTCAGTTTTAAGGAGTATGCTTTGAGAAGTAATAAGTATTTAGAAAAGTGAAGAAGTAAAGTAAGAAAAGAAGATTGAATTTCAGTTTTAAGGAGTATGCTTTGAGAAGTAATAAGTATTAAGAAAAGTGAAGAAGTAAAGTAAGAAAAGCAGATTGAATTTCAGTTTTAAGGAGTTTGCTTTGAGAAGTAATAAGTATTTAGAAAAGTGAAGAAGTAAAGTAAGAAAAGCAGATAGAATTTCAGTTTTAAGGAGTATGCTTTGAGAAGTAATAAGTATTTAGAAAAGTGAAGAAGTAAAGTAAGAAAAGAAGATAGAATTTCAGTTTTAAGGAGTATGCTTTGAGAAGTATTAAGTATTTAGAAAAGTGAAGAAGTAAAGTAAGAAAAGAAGATTGAATTTCAGTTTTAAGGCGTATGCTTTGAGAAGTAATAAGTATTTAGAAAGGTGAAGAAGTAAAGAAAGAAAAGAAGATAGAATTTCAGTTTTAAGGAGTATGCTTTGAGAATCAATAAGTATTTAGAAAAGTGAAGAAGTAAAGTAAGAAAAGCAGATAGAATTTCAGTTTTAAGGAGTATGCTTTGAGAAGTAATAAGTATTTAGAAAAGTGAAGAAGTAAAGTAAGAAAAGAAGATAGAATTTCAGTTTTAAGGAGTATGCTTTGAGAAGTAATAAGTATTTAGAAAAGTGAAGAAGTAAAGTAAGAAAAGCAGATAGAATTTCAGTTTTAAGGAGTATGCTTTGAGAAGTAATAAGTATTTAGAAAAGTGAAGAAGTAAAGTAAGAAAAGAAGATAGAATTTCAGTTTTAAGGAGTATGCTTTGAGAAGTAATAAGTATTTAAAAAAGTGAAGAAGTAAAGTAAGAAAAGCAGATAGAATTTCAGTTTTAAGGAGTATGCTTTGAGAAGTATTAAGTATTTAGAAAAGTGAAGAAGTAAAGTAAGAAAAGAAGATAGAATTTCAGTTTTAAGGAGTATGCTTTGAGAAGTAATAAGTATTTAGAAAAGTGAAGAAGTAAAGTAAGAAAAGCAGATAGAATTTCAGTTTTAAGGAGTATGCTTTGAGAAGTAATAAGTATTTAGAAAAGTGAAGAAGTAAAGTAAGAAAAGAAGATTGAATTTCAGTTTTAAGGCGTATGCTTTGAGAAGTAATAAGTATTTAGAAAGGTGAAGAAGTAAAGAAAGAAAAGAAGATAGAATTTCAGTTTTAAGGAGTATGCTTTGAGAATCAATAAGTATTTAGAAAAGTGAAGAAGTAAAGTAAGAAAAGCAGATAGAATTTCAGTTTTAAGGAGTATGCTTTGAGAAGTAATAAGTATTTAGAAAAGTGAAGAAGTAAAGTAAGAAAAGAAGATAGAATTTCAGTTTTAAGGAGTATGCTTTGAGAAGTAATAAGTATTTAGAAAAGTGAAGAAGTAAAGTAAGAAAAGCAGATAGAATTTCAGTTTTAAGGAGTATGCTTTGAGAAGTAATAAGTATTTAGAAAAGTGAAGAAGTAAAGTAAGAAAAGCAGATTGAATTTCAGTTTTAAGGAGTATGCTTTGAGAAGTAATAAGTATTTAGAAAAGTGAAGAAGTAAAGTAAGAAAAGAAGATAGAATTTCAGTTTTAAGGAGTATGCTTTGAGAATCAATAAGTATTTAGAAAAGTGAAGAAGTAAAGTAAGAAAAGCAGATTCAATTTCAGTTTTAACGAGTATGCTTTGAGAATCAATAAGTATTTAGAAAAGTGAAGAAGTAAAGTAAGAAAAGAAGATAGAATTTCAGTTTTAAGGAGTATGCTTTGAGAAGTAATAAGTATTTAGAAAAGTGAAGAAGTAAAGAAAGAAAAGAAGATAGAATTTCATTTTTAAGGAGTTTGCTTTGAGAAGTAATAAGTATTAAGAAAAGTGAAGAAGTAAAGTAAGAAAAGCAGATAGAATTTCAGTTTTAAGGAGTATGCTTTGAGAATCAATAAGTATTAAGAAAAGTGAAGAAGTAAAGTAAGAAAAGCAGATAGAATTTCAGTTTTAAGGAGTATGCTTTGAGAAGTAATAAGTATTTAGAAAAGTGAAGAAGTAAAGTAAGAAAAGAAGATAGAATTTCAGTTTTAAGGAGTATGCTTTGAGAAGTAATAAGTATTTAGAAAAGTGAAGAAGTAAAGTAAGAAAAGCAGATAGAATTTCAGTTTTAAGGAGTATGCTTTGAGAATCAATAAGTATTTAGAAAAGTGAAGAAGTAAAGTAAGAAAAGCAGATAGAATTTCAGTTTTAAGGAGTATGCTTTGAGAAGTAATAAGTATTTAGAAAAGTGAAGAAGTAAAGTAAGAAAAGAAGATAGAATTTCAGTTTTAACGAGTATGCTTTGAGAAGTAATAAGTATTTAGAAAAGTGAAGAAGTAAAGTAAGAAAAGCAGATAGAATTTCAGTTTTAAGGAGTATGCTTTGAGAAGTATTAAGTATTTAGAAAAGTGAAGAAGTAAAGTAAGAAAAGCAGATAGAATTTCAGTTTTAAGGAGTATGCTTTGAGAAGTAATAAGTATTTAGAAAAGTGAAGAAGTAAAGTAAGAAAAGAAGATTGAATTTCAGTTTTAAGGAGTATGCTTTGAGAAGTAATAAGTATTTAGAAAAGTGAAGAAGTAAAGTAAGAAAAGAAGATAGAATTTCAGTTTTAAGGAGTATGCTTTGAGAAGTAATAAGTATTTAGAAAAGTGAAGAAGTAAAGTAAGAAAAGAAGATTGAATTTCAGTTTTAAGGAGTATGCTTTGAGAAGTAATAAGTATTTAGAAAAGTGAAGAAGTAAAGTAAGAAAAGCAGATAGAATTTCAGTTTTAAGGAGTATGCTTTGAGAAGTAATAAGTATTTAGAAAAGTGAAGAAGTAAAGTAAGAAAAGCAGATAGAATTTCAGTTTTAAGGAGTATGCTTTGAGAAGTAATAAGTATTTAGAAAAGTGAAGAAGTAAAGTAAGAAAAGAAGATTGAATTTCAGTTTTAAGGAGTATGCTTTGAGAATCAATAAGTATTTAGAAAAGTGAAGAAGTAAAGTAAGAAAAGAAGATTGAATTTCAGTTTTAAGGCGTATGCTTTGAGAAGTAATAAGTATTTAGAAAAGTGAAGAAGTAAAGTAAGAAAAGAAGATAGAATTTCAGTTTTAAGGAGTATGCTTTGAGAATCAATAAGTATTTAGAAAAGTGAAGAAGTAAAGTAAGAAAAGCAGATTCAATTTCAGTTTTAACGAGTATGCTTTGAGAATCAATAAGTATTTAGAAAAGTGAAGAAGTAAAGTAAGAAAAGCAGATAGAATTTCAGTTTTAAGGAGTATGCTTTGAGAAGTAATAAGTATTTAGAAAAGTGAAGAAGTAAAGTAAGAAAAGAAGATAGAATTTCAGTTTTAACGAGTATGCTTTGAGAAGTAATAAGTATTTAGAAAAGTGAAGAAGTAAAGTAAGAAAAGAAGATAGAATTTCAGTTTTAAGGAGTATGCTTTGAGAATCAATAAGTATTTAGAAAAGTGAAGAAGTAAAGTAAGAAAAGAAGATAGAATTTCAGTTTTAACGAGTATGCTTTGAGAAGTAATAAGTATTTAGAAAAGTGAAGAAGTAAAGTAAGAAAAGCAGATAGAATTTCAGTTTTAAGGAGTTTGCTTTGAGAAGTAATAAGTATTTAGAAAAGTGAAGAAGTAAAGTAAGAAAAGAAGATTGAATTTCAGTTTTAAGGAGTATGCTTTGAGAAGTAATAAGTATTTAGAAAAGTGAAGAAGTAAAGTAAGAAAAGAAGATAGAATTTCAATTTTAAGGAGTATGCTTTGAGAAGTAATAAGTATTTAGAAAGGTGAAGAAGTAAAGTAAGAAAAGAAGATTGAATTTCAGTTTTAAGGAGTATGCTTTGAGAATCAATTTGCTTTGAAGTATTTTTAGAAAAGTGAAGAAGTAAAGTAAGAAAAGCAGATAGAATTTCAGTTTTAAGGAGTATGCTTTGAGAATCAATAAGTATTTAGAAAGGTGAAGAAGTAAAGTAAGAAAAGCGAGATAGAATTTCAGTTTTAAGGCGTATGCTTTGAGAATCAATAAGTATTTAGAAAGGTGAAGAAGTAAAGTAAGAAAAGAAGATTGAATTTCAGTTTTAAGGCGTATGCTTTGAGAAGTAATAAGTATTTAGAAAGGTGAAGAAGTAAAGAAAGAAAAGAAGATAAAATTTCATTTTTAAGGCGTTTGCTTTGAGAAGTAATAAGTATTTAGAAAAGTGAAGAAGTAAAGTAAGAAAAGAAGATAGAATTTCAGTTTTAAGGAGTATGCTTTGAGAATCAATAAGTATTTAGAAAGGTGAAGAAGTAAAGTAAGAAAAGAAGATTGAATTTCAGTTTTAAGGCGTATGCTTTGAGAAGTCAATAAGTATTTAGAAAGGTGAAGAAGTAAAGAAAGAAAAGAAGATAGAATTTCATTTTTAAGGAGTTTGCTTTGAGAAGTAATAAGTATTTAAAAAAGTGAAGAAGTAAAGAAAGAAAAGAAGATAGAATTTCATTTTTAAGGAGTTTGCTTTGAGAAGTAATAAGTATTTAAAAAAGTGAAGAAGTAAAGTAAGAAAAGCAGATAGAATTTCAGTTTTAAGGAGTATGCTTTGAGAATCAATAAGTATTTAAAAAAGTGAAGAAGTAAAGTAAGAAAAGAAGATAGAATTTCAGTTTTAAGGAGTATGCTTTGAGAATCAATAAGTATTTAGAAAAGTGAAGAAGTAAAGTAAGAAAAGAAGATAGAATTTCAGTTTTAAGGAGTATGCTTTGAGAAGTAATAAGTATTTAGAAAAGTGAAGAAGTAAAGTAAGAAAAGAAGATTGAATTTCAGTTTTAAGGAGTATGCTTTGAGAATCAATAAGTATTTAGAAAAGTGAAGAAGTAAAGTAAGAAAAGAAGATAGAATTTCAGTTTTAAGGAGTATGCTTTGAGAATCAATAAGTATTTAGAAAAGTGAAAAAGTAAAGTAAGAAAAGAAGATAGAATTTCAGTTTTAAGGAGTATGCTTTGAGAAGTATTAAGTATTTAGAAAAGTGAAGAAGTAAAGTAAGAAAAGAAGATTGAATTTCAGTTTTAAGGAGTATGCTTTGAGAATCAATAAGTATTTAGAAAAGTGAAGAAGTAAAGTAAGAAAAGCAGATAGAATTTCAGTTTTAAGGAGTATGCTTTGAGAAGTAATAAGTATTTAGAAAAGTGAAGAAGTAAAGTAAGAAAAGAAGATTGAATTTCAGTTTTAAGGAGTATGCTTTGAGAAGTAATAAGTATTTAGAAAAGTGAAGAAGTAAAGTAAGAAAAGAAGATAGAATTTCAGTTTTAAGGAGTATGCTTTGAGAAGTAATAAGTATTTAGAAAAGTGAAGAAGTAAAGTAAGAAAAGAAGATTGAATTTCAGTTTTAAGGAGTATGCTTTGAGAAGTAATAAGTATTTAAAAAAGTGAAGAAGTAAAGTAAGAAAAGAAGATAGAATTTCAGTTTTAAGGAGTATGCTTTGAGAAGTAATAAGTATTTAGAAAAGTGAAGAAGTAAAGTAAGAAAAGAAGATAGAATTTCAGTTTTAAGGAGTTTGCTTTGAGAAGTAATAAGTATTTAGAAAAGTGAAGAAGTAAAGTAAGAAAAGAAGATTGAATTTCAGTTTTAAGGAGTATGCTTTGAGAAGTAATAAGTATTTAGAAAAGTGAAGAAGTAAAGTAAGAAAAGCAGATAGAATTTCAGTTTTAAGGAGTATGCTTTGAGAAGTAATAAGTATTTAGAAAAGTGAAGAAGTAAAGTAAGAAAAGCAGATTGAATTTCAGTTTTAAGGCGTATGCTTTGAGAAGTAATAAGTATTTAGAAAAGTGAAGAAGTAAAGTAAGAAAAGCAGATAGAATTTCAGTTTTAAGGAGTATGCTTTGAGAAGTAATAAGTATTTAGAAAAGTGAAGAAGTAAAGTAAGAAAAGCAGATTCAATTTCAGTTTTAAGGAGTATGCTTTGAGAATCAATAAGTATTTAAAAAAGTGAAGAAGTAAAGTAAGAAAAGAAGATAGAATTTCAGTTTTAAGGAGTATGCTTTGAGAAGTAATAAGTATTTAGAAAAGTGAAGAAGTAAAGTAAGAAAAGAAGATAGAATTTCAGTTTTAAGGAGTATGCTTTGAGAAGTAATAAGTATTTAGAAAAGTGAAGAAGTAAAGTAAGAAAAGAAGATAGAATTTCAGTTTTAAGGAGTATGCTTTGAGAAGTAATAAGTATTTAGAAAAGTGAAGAAGTAAAGTAAGAAAAGAAGATTGAATTTCAGTTTTAAGGCGTATGCTTTGAGAAGTAATAAGTATTTAGAAAAGTGAAGAAGTAAAGTAAGAAAAGCAGATTCAATTTCAGTTTTAAGGAGTATGCTTTGAGAAGTAATAAGTATTTAGAAAAGTGAAGAAGTAAAGTAAGAAAAGAAGATAGAATTTCAGTTTTAAGGAGTATGCTTTGAGAATCAATAAGTATTTAGAAAGGTGAAGAAGTAAAGTAAGAAAAGAAGATTGAATTTCAGTTTTAAGGCGTATGCTTTGAGAAGTAATAAGTATTTAGAAAGGTGAAGAAGTAAAGAAAGAAAAGAAGATAGAATTTCATTTTTAAGGAGTTTGCTTTGAGAAGTAATAAGTATTAAGAAAAGTGAAGAAGTAAAGTAAGAAAAGCAGATAGAATTTCAGTTTTAAGGAGTATGCTTTGAGAATCAATAAGTATTTAGAAAAGTGAAGAAGTAAAGTAAGAAAAGCAGATAGAATTTCAGTTTTAAGGAGTATGCTTTGAGAAGTAATAAGTATTTAGAAAAGTGAAGAAGTAAAGTAAGAAAAGAAGATAGAATTTCAGTTTTAAGGAGTATGCTTTGAGAAGTAATAAGTATTTAAAAAAGTGAAGAAGTAAAGTAAGAAAAGCAGATAGAATTTCAGTTTTAAGGAGTTTGCTTTGAGAAGTAATAAGTATTTAGAAAAGTGAAGAAGTAAAGTAAGAAAAGCAGATAGAATTTCAGTTTTAAGGAGTATGCTTTGAGAAGTAATAAGTATTTAGAAAAGTGAAGAAGTAAAGTAAGAAAAGAAGATAGAATTTCAGTTTTAAGGAGTATGCTTTGAGAAGTAATAAGTATTTAAAAAAGTGAAGAAGTAAAGTAAGAAAAGCAGATAGAATTTCAGTTTTAAGGAGTATGCTTTGAGAAGTAATAAGTATTTAGAAAAGTGAAGAAGTAAAGTAAGAAAAGAAGATAGAATTTCAGTTTTAAGGAGTATGCTTTGAGAAGTAATAAGTATTTAGAAAAGTGAAGAAGTAAAGTAAGAAAAGCAGATAGAATTTCAGTTTTAAGGAGTTTGCTTTGAGAAGTAATAAGTATTTAGAAAAGTGAAGAAGTAAAGTAAGAAAAGCAGATAGAATTTCAGTTTGCTTGAGTATGCTTTGAGAATCAATAAGTATTTAGAAAAGTGAAGAAGTAAAGTAAGAAAAGCGAATAGAATTTCAGTTTTAAGGAGTTTGCTTTGAGAAGTAATAAGTATTTAAAAAAGTGAAGAAGTAAAGTAAGAAAAGCAGATAGAATTTCAGTTTTAAGGAGTATGCTTTGAGAAGTATTAAGTATTTAGAAAAGTGAAGAAGTAAAGTAAGAAAAGCAGATAGAATTTCAGTTTTAAGGAGTATGCTTTGAGAAGTAATAAGTATTTAGAAAAGTGAAGAAGTAAAGTAAGAAAAGAAGATTGAATTTCAGTTTTAAGGAGTATGCTTTGAGAAGTAATAAGTATTTAAAAAAGTGAAGAAGTAAAGTAAGAAAAGAAGATTGAATTTCAGTTTTAAGGAGTATGCTTTGAGAATCAATAAGTATTTAGAAAAGTGAAGAAGTAAAGTAAGAAAAGAAGATAGAATTTCAGTTTTAAGGAGTATGCTTTGAGAATCAATAAGTATTTAGAAAAGTGAAGAAGTAAAGTAAGAAAAGAAGATAGAATTTCAGTTTTAAGGAGTATGCTTTGAGAAGTAATAAGTATTTAGAAAAGTGAAGAAGTAAAGTAAGAAAAGAAGATTGAATTTCAGTTTTAAGGAGTATGCTTTGAGAAGTAATAAGTATTAAGAAAAGTGAAGAAGTAAAGTAAGAAAAGCAGATTGAATTTCAGTTTTAAGGAGTTTGCTTTGAGAAGTAATAAGTATTTAGAAAAGTGAAGAAGTAAAGTAAGAAAAGCAGATAGAATTTCAGTTTTAAGGAGTATGCTTTGAGAAGTAATAAGTATTTAGAAAAGTGAAGAAGTAAAGTAAGAAAAGAAGATAGAATTTCAGTTTTAAGGAGTATGCTTTGAGAAGTATTAAGTATTTAGAAAAGTGAAGAAGTAAAGTAAGAAAAGAAGATTGAATTTCAGTTTTAAGGCGTATGCTTTGAGAAGTAATAAGTATTTAGAAAGGTGAAGAAGTAAAGAAAGAAAAGAAGATAGAATTTCAGTTTTAAGGAGTATGCTTTGAGAATCAATAAGTATTTAGAAAAGTGAAGAAGTAAAGTAAGAAAAGCAGATAGAATTTCAGTTTTAAGGAGTATGCTTTGAGAAGTAATAAGTATTTAGAAAAGTGAAGAAGTAAAGTAAGAAAAGAAGATAGAATTTCAGTTTTAAGGAGTATGCTTTGAGAAGTAATAAGTATTTAGAAAAGTGAAGAAGTAAAGTAAGAAAAGCAGATAGAATTTCAGTTTTAAGGAGTATGCTTTGAGAAGTAATAAGTATTTAGAAAAGTGAAGAAGTAAAGTAAGAAAAGAAGATAGAATTTCAGTTTTAAGGAGTATGCTTTGAGAAGTAATAAGTATTTAAAAAAGTGAAGAAGTAAAGTAAGAAAAGCAGATAGAATTTCAGTTTTAAGGAGTATGCTTTGAGAAGTATTAAGTATTTAGAAAAGTGAAGAAGTAAAGTAAGAAAAGAAGATAGAATTTCAGTTTTAAGGAGTATGCTTTGAGAAGTAATAAGTATTTAGAAAAGTGAAGAAGTAAAGTAAGAAAAGCAGATAGAATTTCAGTTTATAAGTGAGTAAAGTGCTTTGAGAAGTAATAAGTAAAAAAGAAGATAGAATTTCAGTTTTAAGGAGTATGCTTTGAGAAGTAATAAGTATTTAGAAAAGTGAAGAAGTAAAAGTAAGAAAAAAGCAGATAGAATTTCAGTTTTAAGGAGTATGCTTTGAGAATCAATAAGTATTTAGAAAAGTGAAAAGAAGTAAAGTAAGAAAAGCAGATAGAATTTCAGTTTTAAGGAGTATGCTTTGAGAAGTAATAAGTATTTAGAAAAGTGAAGAAGTAAAGTAAGAAAAGAAGATAGAATTTCAGTTTTAACGAGTATGCTTTGAGAAGTAATAAGTATTTAGAAAAGTGAAGAAGTAAAGTAAGAAAAGCAGATAGAATTTCAGTTTTAAGGAGTATGCTTTGAGAAGTATTAAGTATTTAGAAAAGTGAAGAAGTAAAGTAAGAAAAGCAGATAGAATTTCAGTTTTAAGGAGTATGCTTTGAGAAGTAATAAGTATTTAGAAAAGTGAAGAAGTAAAGTAAGAAAAGAAGATTGAATTTCAGTTTTAAGGAGTATGCTTTGAGAAGTAATAAGTATTTAAAA
The DNA here is from genome assembly GCA_946699065.1 of Loxodes magnus. NCBI lineage: Eukaryota > Ciliophora > Karyorelictea > Loxodida > Loxodidae > Loxodes > Loxodes magnus. The sequence continues at coordinate 2,168 of CAMPDV010003520.1, read as the reverse complement.
AAGTGAAGAAGTAAAGTAAGAAAAGAAGATAGAATTTCAGTTTTAAGGAGTATGCTTTGAGAATCAATAAGTATTTAGAAAGGTGAAGAAGTAAAGTAAGAAAAGAAGATTGAATTTCAGTTTTAAGGAGTATGCTTTGAGAAGTAATAAGTATTTAGAAAAGTGAAGAAGTAAAGTAAGAAAAGAAGATAGAATTTCAGTTTTAAGGAGTATGCTTTGAGAAGTAATAAGTATTTAGAAAAGTGAAGAAGTAAAGTAAGAAAAGCAGATAGAATTTCAGTTTTAAGGAGTATGCTTTGAGAAGTAATAAGTATTTAGAAAAGTGAAGAAGTAAAGTAAGAAAAGAAGATAGAATTTCAGTTTATTTAAAAAGGAGTATGCTTTGAGAAGTAATAAGTATTTAGAAAAGTGAAGAAGTAAAGTAAGAAAAGCAGATAGAATTTCAGTTTTAAGGAGTATGCTTTGAGAATCAATAAGTATTTAGAAAAGTGAAGAAGTAAAGTAAGAAAAGAAGATAGAATTTCAGTTTTAAGGAGTATGCTTTGAGAAGTAATAAGTATTTAAAAAGGAGTGAAGAAGTAAAGTAAGAAAAAAGCAGATAGAATTTCAGTTTTAAGGAGTATGCTTTGAGAAGTAATAAGTATTTAGAAAAGTGAAGAAGTAAAGTAAGAAAAGAAGATAGAATTTCAGTTTTAAGGAGTTTGCTTTGAGAAGTAATAAGTATTTAGAAAAGTGAAGAAGTAAAGTAAGAAAAGAAGATAGAATTTCAGTTTTAAGGAGTATGCTTTGAGAAGTAATAAGTATTTAAAAAAGTGAAGAAGTAAAGTAAGAAAAGCAGATAGAATTTCAGTTTTAACGAGTATGCTTTGAGAAGTATTAAGTATTTAGAAAAGTGAAGAAGTAAAGTAAGAAAAGAAGATAGAATTTCAGTTTTAAGGAGTATGCTTTGAGAAGTAATAAGTATTTAGAAAAGTGAAGAAGTAAAGTAAGAAAAGCAGATTGAATTTCAGTTTTAAGGAGTATGCTTTGAGAAGTAATAAGTATTTAGAAAAGTGAAGAAGTAAAGTAAGAAAAGAAGATAGAATTTCAGTTTTAAGGAGTATGCTTTGAGAAGTAATAAGTATTTAAAAAAGTGAAGAAGTAAAGTAAGAAAAGCAGATAGAATTTCAGTTTTAAGGCGTATGCTTTGAGAATCAATAAGTATTTAGAAAGGTGAAGAAGTAAAGTAAGAAAAGAAGATTGAATTTCAGTTTTAAGGCGTATGCTTTGAGAAGTAATAAGTATTTAGAAAGGTGAAGAAGTAAAGAAAGAAAAGAAGATAGAATTTCATTTTTAAGGAGTTTGCTTTGAGAAGTAATAAGTATTTAGAAAAGTGAAGAAGTAAAGTAAGAAAAGCAGATTGAATTTCAGTTTTAAGGAGTATGCTTTGAGAAGTAATAAGTATTTAGAAAAGTGAAGAAGTAAAGTAAGAAAAGCAGATTGAATTTCAGTTTTAAGGAGTATGCTTTGAGAAGTAATAAGTATTTAGAAAAGTGAAGAAGTAAAGTAAGAAAAGAAGATTGAATTTCAGTTTTAAGGAGTATGCTTTGAGAAGTATTAAGTATTTAGAAAAGTGAAGAAGTAAAGTAAGAAAAGCAGATAAAATTTCAGTTTTAAGGCGTATGCTTTGAGAAGTAATAAGTATTTAGAAAAGTGAAGAAGTAAAGTAAGAAAAGAAGATTGAATTTCAGTTTTAAGGAGTATGCTTTGAGAAGTAATAAGTATTTAGAAAAGTGAAGAAGTAAAGTAAGAAAAGAAGATAGAATTTCAGTTTTAAGGAGTATGCTTTGAGAATCAATAAGTATTTAGAAAGGTGAAGAAGTAAAGTAAGAAAAGAAGATTGAATTTCAGTTTTAAGGCGTATGCTTTGAGAAGTAATAAGTATTTAGAAAGGTGAAGAAGTAAAGAAAGAAAAGAAGATAGAATTTCATTTTTAAGGAGTTTGCTTTGAGAAGTAATAAGTATTTAGAAAAGTGAAGAAGTAAAGTAAGAAAAGAAGATAGAATTTCAGTTTTAAGGAGTATGCTTTGAGAATCAATAAGTATTTAAAAAAGTGAAGAAGTAAAGTAAGAAAAGAAGATAGAATTTCAGTTTTAAGGAGAAGTAATAAGTATTTAGAAAAGTGAAGA
>CAMPDV010003519.1:0-47045 GCA_946699065.1 Loxodes magnus | reverse complement strand
AGTACAAACTACTAATTATTTAATAAATTATGAAAAAGCAGTAAAGATTTTAACTAAGAGAAGCAGTTAGAAAAGTAAAAGACTTTTCTCCTTAAAACTTCAACTACAAAGTTAATATTAAAACGAAATAAATTAATAAATATCTTAGCTAAAGAGATGACTATGCTTCTAGAAAAAAGCATTAAGTCTCAAAGAAAGAAGAAATTCCCTCATAAATAAATTTTTTTATTTACCTAGAGGATTTGATTTGAGTTATATAAAGAAACAATATGATATTTGAGAAAAGTAAAGGTAAATCTTAAGATAAATATTCAGAGCAAATAATTAAAGATTTTAAAAGATTAAAGTAGAATATCCAACAAAAATTGAAATACTTAAAGAGCTGAAACAAATTTATTAATTTAGAATTCATAAATTTTTTATTAAGATTAAATTGCTTAAATTCAAGGAAGGAGAATCAGCATAAACTTTATCAAATAGAAAAAGGGGGAAAATAGTTAAAACTTCAAGTTGTAAATCTAAAATTAAGTTAGTAAATCTGAGTAAATTATGTGGAGCAAAGAATTTGTTTAATAGCCAATAAGAAAAAATAAAAGAATTTCTAAATGAAAGTTTTGTAAATAAGATAGGCTAGAATACAGAAAGATTTATAAATAGAATCTTAAACTATGATAATCTTAATATTTATTTTCATTCAATATACGGAGATAAAAAATTGTAAAAGAGGTTAAATACTTCCTATCTCTGTTTAATTTCTATAGGAGAAATAAAAAGTTAATTCGGAAAGAAACAACCGAAGCTAAGCTCTTCTAGATTAATTAATTTGATAGCATAAATAAAAATTTTGATAAAGGTACTTTGCAAATTTATGTTTGCAAACTTATAAGGCAATTAATAGCAAATCGTAGAGTAGTTTAAAAAAAGTTAATAGTTACTATTATTTATTCAAACTTATAAAGATATCTTAATATAATCTATTTGTAAGTCTTATTAAATGCATGTCTACTAAATAATAGACATTCATAATTGTTAATTATATTTAAATGAACCTACTTCAACTTGTAAGCTATTTATATCATTTATATAATTCACAATAAAAAGTTTAAAATTAACCATTAAATGACTCCTACTAAAGATAGCTTATTAGTAATCTATTTAAATCAATATCTTTAAAGATATTAGCTAAGTATCTTATAAACTTAGCATTAATCTAAGTTATTATTAATAATAAAGGTTACATTTTAGCTATATTTAATAATTAGCTTTAAATTAATATAAAACTAAGAAATAGTAAATAAGTATAATGCTTTTATAATAGATTTATAAACTTTGCTAGTGAAGAGCCAAGCTTAAAGATAGAATAGCTTTAATTCTTAGCTACTACTTTAGTTGTATTGATATAAAAGAATATATCTAATTGTTAAAGCTAATTTATTATAAATTAAAACAATTAAAATTTTTAATTATTATTAATCTACTATTTCACTGTTTGATCTTTTAGAGATTTTTTAAAGAGATTATTAATTTTTATTATTTTAAAGCAGTTTATTTATTTTTTAGAGTTATTCCTCTGATGCAAACATTATCACTTTTGATTATATTAGTAGCTTTTCCCTAATAGTATCTTTATTTTAAAAATAGCTATTAATTTTATAATTAATATTACTAAATTTTCTTATAGATAGCTTACATTATATATAAGTGCCTAATTTATTTTTATAAAGGCATAATTATTATTCTTAATTTATCTTTCACTAAAGTATATATAGCATACCTTAAAAACTTTCAAAGCTAATTCTTATTTTATTTAACTGTCTTTTTCCTTCTTAATTCTTTAGCTAAAGCAATATTTATAGCTCACTAAAATAAAAAATATTAAAATATCTAATATAAATTTGAAGATATCCAATAGAGAGTCAATAAAATAACATTGATAAGTTTTTCAGTATGCATTATTTTATATAATTGAATCTACAATTATTTCCATCAAAGCTTCTTTCTCATTATTAAATTTATAACTAGATATTACTTTCAGTTAATAAGATATAAGTGGATATCTTTTATCTAAATATATGATAAGTTCATTTTTGCAATCTCCTAGATAAAATTCATTTATTCTCCATAAATTTCATAAAATAAGTACTCTTACCTGTTTCTCATTTATTATGAAATATAAAATCTATTAGCCTTTGTCAAATAGATTGTTGATGGATAACTCTTAAATGTATGAGAAGAAGACATATTCATTATTTATCATAATTATATTCTTCTAAATTACATTAAAAGATAGCATTTTTATTTAATATTAATCAATCTGAACAATAAATATAACTAATGCAACTTTTATTTCCTCAGTTGCAAGATATAAAGAAGCATTCTTAATTGCATTAGTCTTTATTTAACATCTTTTAAGGTTTTGAAGAATTATTAGCTATCTCAATTATCCTAAATGTATTCTTCTATGCAGACATAATTACATTCATTACCTTCTTTAGAAGAGACAAGCAATCAATTTCACAAGCTTGATTTCAATTATCTTAAATAAAATAAAAATAATACTCTTTTCATCACATAATCCATTATTTAATAAGTTTAAGTTCAAGAAATGTAGTATTTACAGTATCCATCATCATATCTACATTCCTCTATTTTCCTATCCTCTTTATATTATTCCTTATTATAATTTTCTTTATGAAATTGATAGTATACTTAATTAATAATTTCTGCATATTCAATTTATTTTTCATATAAAGATATAGCTACTTGCTTTTTTAATAATATCATAAGTTCCAAAAACCAAAGAAGACATAAAGTAATAGCAATAGAGTTTTATTTGCATAATTTTTTAATTAAGTTACTTTTGGTTTTAACTAGTAGATTTTTTTAATTTTATTCTTGTTTATATTTAATTTATTTCTAGTAACTTTTTAATCTTTTTGCTTTTATTTATATTATTACATCTCTCCTTTTTCTTTGCTTATTTTTAAAGATATTTTAATTTAGTTAAATTATTAATATTTTATATTGGACATAGATATATCATGCTATAATACTTAAGATTAAAGTAATTTGTCTTCCTGCATATTTTATGACTTATCTACTTGTATCCTTATGTTTTCTTGAAGTTATGTTTCCCATTTTTCGATGTATAAGTTTTTGTAGAAAAGATGATTTTGAATTATACAGATAAGAATGCTTAAAAAGTAGATTTATTTTAGTTTTTTTCTATTAAAAAATTAAATAAAAATGAAAAAAATGGTAAAGCAGTTAGAATAGATAGAATATGCATTATAATAGAATCTTTAAAACTTAAAAAATTCTAATAAACTATTTTACTCTTTGTTCATATAAAGTCTAAGATATAAAAACTTAATTTATCGAATGATTCAACAACTTTAGATTTATTGTCATTACTTTTGAATAATAGTAATGCTATCAATAAGTAACTATTATTAACTAATCAATTAAAGCTTTTATTTTCATTAAAGTAAAGATAACTTAGGAATTATAAAAGAAATCCTTTATAGGTAATTAATTAAATTTCAATAAACCAGCTGAAATCACCCTTTTTTAAAAGAAATACAGGATAAGAAACTATTATGGAAACTTAATTTGGTTAAATGATACAGTTTTCTGAATTTTAGGCTAATACCTTTTAGCAAAGTCTTTAAAAAGTAATAACTGATAATACTTAAAAATTTAAAGTAGAGATAATAATAATATTATATGGGAAAATCTTAGTTGTCTATAACAAAAAAGGCTTTGTAGAAAGAATTATTTAGCACTAATAATTAACTAAAATATGAAATATCATTACGAAAGATAAAGAACATAAATTAATGTAAATCAGAAATAAAAGAACCAGATCTGAAAATATTATAAAATTAGAAGTTTAGAACAAATATTTAAAATGATAAATGGTGTAGAAGAATCGTTTAAAGTTACATCTGTAAGTCAAAACAAGATTTTTTATAAGCATAAAGGGCTTTAATAATGTTGTAAGGGATTATAGTTACTTCATATAAACTCGAAAGAAAAGAAATTAATTCAGAGCGCAAATCTAAAAATAATTAAATGCAAAAAGACAGATTAAAATAGAAGTAAAGATAAATTAAGTATAATAAGTCTCTAAGAAAACTAAATGAAGATAATAGGAATTATTCATCCTTTAAATGCTAATACTCATATAGCATAAAACTATTATATAAATTAATATATAGATATAAAAATATTTAGATATAAGTGGATTCTAAAAATTTAGGTAAATAAGCATATAAATATATAAAATTAAGTTTTGATTACAAGTTGAACTAAATCTTAATTGAGTTCTACAACGATACAGATAAGATAATCATGATTAATATTTCTGGATTCATAAATGAAGATAGACTATACCTAGTAAAAATAAATAAAGATATACAAATAATTTCATATATATTTACTTAATTGATTTAAAATTAGATTTATTGACTTTTGCTTGATATTTATCTTTAAAATTAGATTTAGATGAAATAATTAATCAACTGCAATGCAAATGAAATAAATAATACATTATGCAAACCATTTACAAAAGCATTAAAGTTTATCCCTTAAACTTTTACTTAATTCTTTTAATTTTCCTTTAACTTCTAAATAATATCTTATTTACATCAATAAATAAGCTTTTATTAACTCTTAAAAGCATGAAAAAGAGTTAGAGAACTTTGAATAAAGCTATTTTATATTTTTTGCTATTTTAATTTGTGAATTAAAGAGTATTAATTTTATTACGAAAGATCTTGCCTTTTAATTAAAGGGTTTCTTTTTCTTCTCTCCAATATAATATCTTCATATCTTCGTAGCTTCTTATTATTCTAATTAGTTATATATCTGCTTATAATTCTAAAAGTTAAATTTAATTATTGAAGTATTAATTTTAATAAATGTTTTGACTTAAATCTAATTATCTTTTACTAGCTTTCTTTATTTAATACTCTAAACTAGGTAATTTACTCTGCTTTTAACTAAGCATAAGCTTATTTAGACTGAAATATAACTAATGCATTAAGTAAAGTATTATTATTGATTTTTTCTAATAAAAGAAATATTAAATTTATAGCTTTTGGTGGATTTTCATATGTTGCTGTATTTGTGTTTAAATATATAGCATTAACTTAGCTATTTTAGAAACTTCTATTTAATACCAGATTTATTATGGTATGAGATGCTTTTAACTATTCTTTTTAGACGAAAAATATTAATTATTTGATAAGTTTAAGCCTGAAAATTGGTTAAATAAAGGCTCTTATTAAGAGGAATAAGATCAATAACCTAAGCCTAAAAATATAACTTTTCAAATCTTAATTTATTTTAATCACTACTTTTTTATATCGCTATAGCCTTTAAACTTGTAATTCAGCAGCTATATTCTTTGTCCGCTATATTTTCGAGTGTTTTCTAAACTTAAATTATTTGAATAAAAAGATTTAAAATTTCCAAGGCTAAGTAAACTAGCCAAATCCAATCTAGTCTTTAAAATTGATTGCTGTAATATTTAATTATTAAGCTCTCTATTTTGTCTTTCTTCTAATCTTTTTATTTTTATTCTGTAGCAGTTGCTATTTATAATTAAGAAGCAATAAGATCATTCTTAGGGTTAATTAAAGGAATTTATTAATTCCTACTATTATTATATTCCTTCTTGTTTTCTCTTAATTTTACTAAACTTGTATGGAACATATAGTTTCACAGTATATGCCTGTTCAATATTTATTACTACTTAGTATAGGAAACCATACTTTATGCCTAATTTGGTTGAAATTTTAACTTAAACTGAGTCCTTCTTGCCTTATATCTCACTCGTTATTCTTAACTTCTTAACTTATTTCCTATTCCTCTCATTTAAGTAAATTCACTTATTCAGCAGCAAGTAAAAATCAAAAGATAAGCTAGTAAGCTATACACATAAGGATGCCAATTTAATATTTTAGTTAGGCTGAAATATCAAATTTCTAGATTCTAGCGCAGTTTTTTATTACAGAGTATTTTTCTAAAAGGAATATGAATTAAAGTGTAGAAAGCCTTAAATCTTATAATATAACTAGCAAAATTAATTACTTAAGCTATATTCCTTAGGAGTATAAGCAACTACCATAGAATAAGCTTTTATTAATTTAAAGCTATTTATAATTACTTCCAGGAATTATAGAAAGCATAATAAACTTCTCATTAAAAAGTTTTATAAACTTAAAAGGGACAAATAGTCCTAAAGAGTTAGAATCAAACTAAATATCTTAAAAACGGATAAGAGTTAAAGATGTAAATTTAGTTTTCAATAAAAGTGACTAAAGCAAAGCTAGTTATAATAACTTTCTTCATTTATAAAATGATTTATATATAAAGGTATAACGAATGCTTAATATTTAAATTAAATTTAAACTAAAAGAGATTTTTGACGTCTTTAATTGCAAGAATTGCTTCTTTCAATTATAGACATTAGTAAATGTTTTTAAAATAGTTTTTTAATCTTGTTTACATTTCATCATTTTTCTTTAATTAGTTCTTCTTTCTATTCATCTTTAGTTTCTTCCTTTTTTGCTTTCTCCATTTCTAGAATCTCAAGTCTCCTTGTCATTAGCTTCTTATGAAATATTTTGATCTATAAGTCTAAATACTCAAATTTAGACCTTGAAAATGAGTTTAGATATTCTTGATCGTATAGTATAAGGCGCCTTAAGTCATAATTTCCTATCATTTCCGATAATCAGTTCATTATATTAGAATAGTACACACATTTAAAGATATGCTCGAAAGTTTCATACTCTCCACACATACAATAGGGATTATCAATGGGGTAATGACGATCTTAAAGATCCTTACGGAAATTATAAGTTTAGGTTCTAAGTTTATAAACACTGATAATTTCTCGTCTATACTATTTGTTTAATTTAGTATAAGTAATTTGTGGAAATTGTTAAAGATTATCAAATTATTCAGTATATACTTTAGCTGTTTTCATTCTCATAAATTTTTTAGTAGCTACTTTGTAGAAATATTGTTGTATTTTTTCTCTTACATGTTTAGTAAAAGTTTTAAGATTGGTATTATTCTATTAATTCTGCAGATCGATATTATAAAGGTCTGATAATTGCTACACTTAATAGTAGTATTGAAATCCTTTTTTCCATATATTAATGAAAAGAGAGCCTATTGTTGGTCTTGGAAAATCAATACTTTCTTATTTAATATTATGGTAGAATCTGAAGAATTTTATAGCCATAATGTGCTTAAAGGGTAATAAATTCAGGTCTGAATAACATGATTCATTAAATGTTGAAGTTGCTACTTAAAAAGCTTTTCTTGAAATTAATCTCATGCTTGATTCCATTCTGTTAAGAACTCCAGTTACTATTTTTTGAATACTTCATGGTATTAAGTCTCTTCCATACTCTGCTTTAAGTAATGTAAAAAGTCTACATAAAGTTTAAAATGTCAAGGAGTTACACTCTTAAATTTCATCAGTTAAAAAACAGCTTTCTTCATTGCAGCAATATATTTAAATGCAACTTCTTTCCTATGGGGATTCAAGTTCTTCTTCTGATGTAGAATAACTCCTAAATATGTTGCTTGTTCTTTTTAAGCAATTGGTTAATTTCCTAATTATAAATTTAAAATTTATTATTTCTGATTCTTCTTTAGAAATTAGATGCCTTAGGATTTGGTAACATTGATCTTCATAAAAATCAAAATATATTAACAGTTATAGCAATAATCATCTATTAGCAAAACTTAGCTCTCATCATATAATCTTAAACTTCTTATTCTTTTATTATTTTGATAAGTTATCTAACTTAAGCGTAAATATGATCAAAGATACATTATACACTATTATTTTTCAAAGCTTTTTATAAATTAACATGCAGATTACACTTACTTATATCATTTTACAAAGAAAGAATCACTTAAATGTAATAAAACAGGCTTAAGTAGGCACTATTAACTAAAAAGGTTACTATAGCTAAATTATTAATAAATTATATTAATTTTCAACAGTGTAGGAGATTATCAAATTGTATCTCATTTTGATAAATATTTATTAAAAATAGTTATAAATTATGAGCATTACATTTAAAATTCAACCGTAGAATGTAGAGTTAATGAAACTAATAAAAGATGTAAAATGCTTTAATCAAAAATATCATAATATTCATCTTTTAACTAGATTATCGTATATTTATTAAAAATAAGTGTTCATGGAATTTGGATGATATCTAGATATAATGAAAGAGAATGCGAAAAATAATAATTAAATTCAGAATACTTAAATGTTAATAACTAAAACTTAGTTAAATTTATATTTATTACATGAAGATATTTAGCTTAATACTTGTTAATAAAATAAAATCTAAAACTTTATTTTGCTGCTAAGCTAATTTAATATTCTTATTTTTTCTGTATATAGTTATCTATGTTTCATATGTTCGCTAAGCTATTAAACATAGATAAAAAATTATATATTAAGAAACAAAATTCCCTCAAATTTGCAGTAACCACAAATATTTGTAATATCATCGGCAAAACCTAAAGGAAAATTGAAGAAAATCAATTTATAAAGGAATAATCATTAAAATTCCTTTTTTTAAATCTAAAATATTAATAAAAAGTTAAAATTGGAAGTGTTACTATGATCACTTCATCTTTGCTGGACCTGCTTCCTTCTAGGGGGCGAACTTCTTGGGAGAGAAGTTCTTCTTAGCTGGACCTGCTTCCTTCTAGGGTGCGAACTTCTTGGGAGAGAAGTTTTTCTTAGCTGGACCTGCTTCCTTCTAGGGAGCGAACTTCTTGGGAGAGAATCTCTTCTTAGCTGGAGTAGCTTCTTTCATTTGTGCCATTTGATATATAAAAATTTTGAATTAACACTTAAATACTTGAATTTACCAGAAATCAACATACATTTTTTTTTTCCAAGTATTTTACTAATAAAAATGTTTCTTACTCTTTAACGGTAAAATAAGAATTGTCAAAGAAGAATAATAAATTTTTGGTTTTGTACTTTGATTTTATGAGATTCTAAGATCAACTGTTAAAATTTATATTTTTAGCAACCAGATAGGATTACTTTATTCCTTCTCAATTGATTAAATCGAAGGTAATAAGATTTATAATTTAAAAATTAAATCATAGATTCGACTTTAAAAAATGCAAACTAGATAAAAATAGTTGGCTAATTGATTACTTATAACTTAAGTTTATAAATTAGAATGAAAAAGAGACTTTAAAATTAAAGAAGTAAATTATTTTAGTTTTAATAAGCTTAAATGATTCCAACATTTTTGGTAGATTGAAGAAGAAAATAAAATAATAAAATAAATAAATTTAAACTAAATTTGTATTTTTATCCTTAATATATTTATTTCTTTTAATTAAACATTCTTAGTCAAATTTAAATTTAACTTTTATTATAAATAAAATGGTCCCTAAGAAACAAATCACCTAAAATCAATTATCTAGCTAACTATTAGGCAATTGATTTAGATTTTTTCATATAGATAGAAAATAAAAAAATATAGTTCACTGCGCAACAATTAATTCTGATAATAAGCAGTTTAGACTTAAAAATTAACTGCTTAAAAATGATAGTAAATACTAAATACTGAATTGAGCTTAATGACTTCGACTCATCTATTTACTACAAAATTTTTGCTGGTTGAGGATTCGGTTCCCATGGGTTATTTGTTTTTTTTTTTAGAAATAAGCTTTCAGTCAATTACTCTAATTGATTGAATTTGGATTCTATTTGTTCAATTCTCAGATATATTGGTTGGAAATTTTCATTTTTTAATATTTATGTTAGATATTTTTTTTGCGATTTTTCCTTCAAGCTCTTATATGCTTCTTAAAAGTTTAAAATTTCACTATTAAATAGCTTTAAACAATTAATTAATAAAAAGAAGACCAATTATGTGCTGATTATGTAGAAGGTTATGTAACTTAAAAAAATAGTTGCAGATATAAAAAATTTAAAAGTCATAAAAACAAAAATTTTGATAAAACTTAACTAAGATTTATTGTACATCTAAAGGAGATCTTTATGGGAAAAAATGATTGGTGAAGACTAGCTACTCTATCAAATAGTAGGTACTCAAAAAAGAAGAACGAAGCAAATATTTGGAAAAAACTGAATTTGGAATAAAATACCAACATTTAAGAAAGATCAGATTAGTAGCCATAGATAATAATTCAAGAATACGAACCTGGAGAAGAAATGAACAATTTCAATGAGTTTTACAATAATTCTCGAGATTTTATAAACTAATACATGACAAACCAAATAAAGGCAATGTCACATTAATTTATTATATTATATTATTCGTAAATTAAAAAATTCTAGCCAATTTCTTTAAATTTTTCAAATTTGCCTTCTTTGATTTTTAATTAATTAATTTAAACTAAAAGGATTAAGTGAAAAAATGGCAGGTATTCGATAGGAATTCACTAGCACCTCTAGATAAGCCAAAAAGAAGAGATGAATCAAGCTGCCACTACTTCTTCTAACCTCATTTCAACTTTTTCTATTTTTCTTCTCATTAAGGAATTATAAAATAACTAAAAAAAGCCATGAGACAAAAACAGACTCCTCCAAATACGGCTGAAAAAGCAAGAAAATTACAAAAATGGCATGTGCAAAGGAGTGCGTGAATTCGACTTTGGAAAGGAGAAAGTAGACATTGAATAACTAGCTTTAATTGTGGATAATCTCCAGGAAGAGTTGCAAAAGCTAAAGACTCTGAATGGAAAGTTATCCTGAAACTAGACCAAAAATAGTAAAGAGAGGATCTTAATGAGACAAATATAATGAATTATTAAAAATAAATATCTCCTTTTTGGAATTTTCAGAGAGAACAAGACAAACAATAACATAACTGGCAGAACGAATCAAAGATTAGAAGAAAAACCACCAAAGATTAAATTAAGTGGAACTGAAGTAATTTAATGGAAATCGAAAAATCTCCAATAGTAGAAAATAATAGAAAAATCAACCAAGAATAAAAAACTATGTTATTACTAAAAAAGTAAATGACATTTTTGAAGAAAGTTTCCTACCTTTTAGAGACTTAAACAAAAATCATGAATATAAAAAATTAAGAAGAGAACAAATTAGATGAGAAATAAGATCTGATGCAAATAGAATGAAGGAATATACAGATTAAAATGAAATCTGGATTCAATGGAAACTGGAAGAACAGAGGATGCCTTGAATTGAACAGAAAATAAAGAGGAGCGAGATTCGCGAATTATAGAGCTCGTTAAAAACTGTATTCTATTTACTTGAGTACTTATTTTAAGCTGTGATTATATTTGACACTGCAAACATTTTGATTCATAATTTTATAAGTATTAGAGTTATCTTTAATTAGAAGACATGTTTCATCAAACTAAAAACAACAAAATTTTTATTATTCATTGCTTAAATGTACATATCTTCATCTGAATCAATTTCAAACTGAGATAATTCTATTTTCTCTTCAATAAGCTCATAGAATTGTCCTTCCATCTTCTTTTGATTTTTCTCCAACTTCACTATCGCATTTTAATGTCCTAGTAATTCTTTTTGAAGCTATTTATTTTGTCGTTATTTATTGCCAATATCCTTTCTTGATTTCTGTCACACTTGAATTAATTAATACCGGCTTCTTTCTGTAAATATTCCCATAGTAGTTACAATTAGCCTCGATGTTCCGAATTCTTTTCGGTTCTGCTCGAAAACTTTTTTTCATTTCAGATATTATCTCAATAAATGCCCAGTCTTTTAAAAATAATAGCAAAACTTTATTAAGAGCTTGAATTAAAGTTTTTATTGTATTAGAAACTTAAGCTTGATTTCCATCGCATCTGTTAGAGATTAGTTTTTTATTTGGTAATCGAATATTTCCTTAATTTTCTATGGATTTACTAAAAGATTTTTTCTAATAGTACAAATTTGGAAACTAAATCTTCAATTTAAATTTAAGCTTAACTTATCAAGCCTTGATCCTCCTTTTTTTTACCTTACAAAAGAAAATTTAGATTCTATTTTCCACTTTCAGGATCTATATTTCTGTATTAATTTGCTCAATCAAGGATAAAGCTATATAACTTATTGTTCATAGTATTTCTCAATTTTTTAATTTAGTTAGGAAATTCAGTACTTCGAAACACTTAAACGGAATAGATTTATCTTTTTGAAGAATTGGCTCTTGTTTGTTAACTGAGACTTAAGATTGATCTATCAGTTAGAATTTAAGGTTTGTATTTGGAAGTTTTTTTTAATTTTTCTCTTTAATTTTTAATATTTATTTAATTATTTATAATTTATTAACTTTTCTTATTATACTAATAGTTATCAATTCTCAAATAAAACATATTTGCTACTTTTAAAATTGTTTAAGAAAGCGACAAAAGTTTTAGATTTTAAACCAAGTAAAAAGTAAAATTTCAGCTTGTAAAAATAGAATAAGAATTTATAAATTAAGTTTGGGTTTACTCATTTGAAAAATTTAAGTTTAGAAGCATTTTTTCAAATGAATATTTTTATTTTCAGAACTTAAAATGAAAATATTATAAATATAAAGCAAAAGTAAAAGATAGAAAAAAATAGCAAATAAAGAAAAATTTAAAATAGAAATTCTATTTACGAAAGCTTTAGCTCTTATTAATAAAACAAATTTTATGACTTTTATATTTTACTTAGTAAATAAAGATTTATAGAATCTAAATAAAATTATATCTTTTATTTAGGTGGTATGCTTTTAAGCTTTATTTTAATGTAAACATTTGTCAGTTGAAAGAAAATTTAAAAGTTTAATTAGGCACTTAAAAATAATTAATTATTAAGCAAGAACTATAAATGAACTAGATATTGCTAACTTAAATTTTTGATTCTATTTCCTAAATTTATATAGAAATCTTATTTTATTTGTGGAAATTTTTATCTTTCTTAAATAAAAAAATTTGAAAGTAACTTTTTATAAGATGTATATTCATAGCTACAGGCTTCAGTTTAATGGAAGGAAATGTGTTTTTAATTAGAACCTACTTAAATTAAAAAATTATTAATAATAACTCTAGGATTTAATTATACTATTCATAAATTGATTCATAACCTTAGCTTGAATTGATATATTTCATATAGTAAAAAGAAATTTTATTCTTAAAATTAAAAAATACATTATGATATATAAAATATCATAATGATTGATATATAAAAAGAGATTAAAAACTTAACTTTTAATAAACTATTTTAATTTTCATAATTATTAAGGGTTACGTTCCAAGTATACTTTAAAGTATATTAGCTAGTTTAATAAATCAGAATACTTTAATATAAAAATTTATTAAGACAAATATTGAACTAAACATTTATTATTAATAAGATAAAAAGAAAACATTAAAAGGCAAAAATAAAAATAATTTGCATTCTTTTCTAGATGACTCTTATGTATATAAAAATATAATAAAATAAATTTAGAGTTATTAGTTAGAATTATTAATTAAGTGATTCATTAAAAATTAAGATTAAATGCAGCAAGTAAGTTTTATCCTTTTACCTAATTATTAATTTTTAGTGATGCTTCATATTTTATTTTATAAGCAAAGAGCAAAATAAAAAAAATTATATGATTGATTCTGGTAAGTTAAGAGTATTTAAGTGTAAAATTTAAGATTTTTTAAATTAAAATGGCACCAAAGAAAGAAGCTGCACTAGCAAAGAAGAAGTTCGCTCCCAAGAAATAATGATTAATGTGATGAAGAATGTGATGACGAAAATTGCAATAATTGAGATAACTGGAAATGTACTTGCTCAATTAACTGCCCTAATAAATACATAGGGGATAGCATATGCGATTAAGATTGTAATGTAGAATAATGTAATTATGATAATTGAGACTGCTTATGTTCTTCTTATTGTACTTAAGAATTATTAAATAATAATTAGTGTGATGAAGAGTGTAATTATAAATCATGCAATTGAGACAACTTTTAATGTTAGTGTGCATTAGATTGTCCAGATTTATATTTAGGAGATAAAGTATGTGATTTAGAATGTAATATTGAGCAATGTAATTATGATGATGGAAATTGCATTTGTCCTCCATCTTGTACTTAAGAATCATTAAACAATGAAAAATGTGATTAAGAGTGTAATACACATGACTGTAGTTATGATAATTGAAAATGTACTTGTGCACCTTATTACACAGAAAATTGAAATTAAAATTAGTTTTTTGAATAATAATGTAATGTAGAAGAATGTAATTATGATGGAGGAAATTGCTAATGTCCTTCTTCTTGTACATAAGATTTACTTAATAACGATAAATGTGATTAAAAATGTAATCATAAATCTTGTAATTATTTTGATAACTGAAAATGTACATGCTCGATTAATTGCGAAGAAGATTGAATAGAAAACAAAAATTACAATCAATATTCTAATGTAGAAGATTGCAATTATGATGAAGGAAATTGTTATTGTCCTCCTTCTTGTACTTAAGAGTTATTAAATAATAATTAATGCGATTAAGAATGTAACTATAAAACTTGTAATAACTGAGATAATTGAAATTGTACTTGTGCTATAAATTGTCCAGATAAGTTATGGGAAAATTAAAAATATGATTAAGAATGTAATTAAGTAGAGTGTAATTTTGATAATGGAGATTGCTTATGTCCTTAAGCATGTATTACTAAAATTGGAGATAACTAATGTGACTATGAATGTGATCAAAATTGGTGTTTTTACGACTATAATGATTGTTGATGTTCTAAGTTTTGTCATATTTCGCTTTTAGATAATTCAATTTGTAATCCTGAATGTTATAATTCTTACTGTAATTTTGATAATGCTGATTGTTTTTGCCCTGATTAATGTATATCCTTAATGCACAATGGAGTCTGTGATCAATCTTGTAAATTAATAGGTTGCAATTGAGATAGCTATGAATGTGAATGCTCTATTGGATGTAATGGTACTAAACTAGGAAATTAATAGTGTGATTTGTTTTGCTTAACTAATGTATGTTACTATGATTATGGTGATTGTGAATGTTCGTACCTTTGCTAAGATTATTACTTAGGAGATGGTTTCTGTGATTTCTAATGTGATGTAAAAGATTGTAATTATGATTATGGAGATTGTGAATGTGATACAGGTTGTGGGCTAAGTTAGTTATTTAATCAAATTTGTGATTATTAATGTTAAGTTTAAAACTGCTTTTTCGATTATTTTGACTGTTAAAATAGTTCTATTTGTTTAATCCCTAATTTAGATTACTGCTCTCAATAATGTTAAAGTGATTGAATTAATGATGAAATATGTGATTATGATTGTTATAACTTAAACTGCTCTTATGATGGATAAGATTGTGCTTTTTAAAATCGTTATTAAGATAATTGTACTTGCAATTAATTACTTAGATATAATAAAAATTGTGATTCTTAATGCCTAACCAAGGAATGTCATTATGATTGACCAGATTGTAGTTACTAAAAGTGTAGTTAAAATTTTTATTGATCATGAGTTTACGATGATTAATGTGATATCTCTTGTAATGTTAGTTCTTGTGATTATGATGGAGGAGATTGTATAAATGGTGTGAAAGGAATTAAAGTTAATGATGATATATGCGAGTAGAAAGGATGCCCTAAATATTGAAAAGGAGATAAAATGTGCGATTAGAAATGTAATATACCTGAATGTAATAATGATAATGGAGATTGTTCTAACTGTACTTGCTCTAAAAATATAATAGGAAACAATGAATGTGACAAAGAATGCTTTACAATAGATTGTAAATTCGATGCAGGAGATTGTGATCATTAGTTAACTTACTGAAATCTTTGTGCATAAAAAGGCTGCATTAACTAAAACATCTAAAACTTAGTATGTAACCAAGAGTGTAATTTAATAGAATGCAATTATGATAATTTTGAGTGCATAGATAGTGATATCAAGATTAAGTAGCAAAAGTGTCTAGAAACAGGCTGTTAAAGCATATCATTTTTATATAATGGAATATGTGACTAGAAATGTAATAATGAGGAGTATAGTTATGATGGAAATGATTGTAAGTATGTCCAAACAAAATACAGAAAACAATGTAAATTTTGAAACTTATAAAGATGTGCTCAAAATAACTCGTTATGGGATAGATTGAATTTTAAACAGGAATTCTCATGGTTATAAGCATAGTTGTTATAATAATATATTAGATTACATTATGAGTGTTTAAAAAATAGGGAGAGAGATATTTTTTCAGAAAATGGAAGAAACAAAGTTTGAAAGTTACTCATAAGGTAATATTTTTAAATTTAGTGAAGAACAAAATTCAGAAATAAGCACTAAACTCATATAAAATAGAAAGCAATCCTAAATACTTGTAAATAAAACTCTCTATTTTGAAAGAAATTTAACTGAAAATAAGAAAATTAAAGTATTTTCTAACTTTAATAAAAAGATTTGCTAAAATTAAAATCTAATTAAATTTTAAGTGAGTTGTATGCAAAACATAAAGAAGAAATGTTGAATACTTCGAAAGATGAAACAAAAGAAATAGATAATCAATAATAACTAAATATATCTTTTAAAAAAATAGAGAAGTAAAAGTGAAAATTTGAATTAGATCTAGCTTAAAATTTCTAGTAAAACTAATCTTAAATAGATTAAGTAAATACCATTTAAAATGATATTTATAATCAATCTTAACAAGGAAAACTTTAATTAAATGAATCAAAAAGAAATGAAGAAGAAAAAGAGGAGCAAGCTTGATTTTATCTCATTAAAAGTATTTTTCTTTTAAATGATTTTTTTAATTTTAATTTTATAAGAGTTTATTGCTTTCATGTATTTTATAAATTGTAATCTCACAAAAATTATTTTTCAATTTACTTTATCCTATCAATTTTTTAATGACTAGTCTAAGATATCTTTGTACTAGATTAATGTATGATTTTATAGATGAAATATTCCATTTACTAATTTTAAAGAAAGAAAGCTTTATAAAGGTTTTAATTTTTTCAATATAAGACACTTTTTATTAGTATTTGAAAACATCTTAATACATTTTTATCTATTATTAAGTCTATAAATAAAAGCAAGAGAGTTTGAAATATTCTTGTTAACTGAGTTTATTTTTATTTGATTGATTATAAACGCCTTAAGTATTATAAAGCATTGTAATTAGCTAGTTATATTCTTAAATCTTTAATTTATTATTGAAGAAATAACTAAACGAAAATATCTTATAAATAAACTGGAAGGTACTTTTTTATGAGATTTATGTAGTAGTATTTATTACACTTATATATTATCTGCAAAATTCTGCTTTTATTTTATTAAATACTCTTATATTTGATTATATTTATAATTCAGCTATTAAAGCATAATTATAGTTTATTCTTAGATTTTTTTCTAGTTATAAGAATCATTTTATAAGTTTTCCTTCAAGCAAAACATGATATTTCATTCCATTTTTAAAGCCAGCTATTATACTCTAACCATTTTATATAATTTCTAAACCAATTAAAGTTTAGTATGTAGTTTTCTAAATATATAGCAGTTTTCAATTTCTATTTTAAGCAAGTTGAAACATTTCTTAATTTTTTGAGTTAAATTCAATCTTTCTCTATCATTTTGCAAAGTTTCATAAAAGTAATAGTACAATAATATTTTATGAATCTCATTCATCTTTCTATTAAATCTCTTAAATTCCCTTAAAGTATTGTTTATAATTTTTTTCTTATCTTACTCTCTTAGTTAAATGAATT
Organism: Loxodes magnus; assembly: GCA_946699065.1. Lineage (NCBI taxonomy): Eukaryota > Ciliophora > Karyorelictea > Loxodida > Loxodidae > Loxodes > Loxodes magnus. The sequence continues at coordinate 29,261 of CAMPDV010003519.1, read as the reverse complement.
CTCTTTCTTTGTCTAATTTATCTAAGTTTTTTTAATAATTTTTATAAGTTTCTTGACTTATCTTTTTACTATTCTTAGATGCATTAAAGATAACAATGAATTTGCTTAATATTGCGATAAATTTTGAAATTTCAGGTTAAAACATTTAAGTTTATTTATACTATTTTTTAATTTGGAAACGCCTTGATATCTATTAAACAGAGATATTAATTTGTTTATTCTCTCAATCATTAAATGTTTCTATAGATTTTTCTTATATTGACTTGTTAGAGGAATTAGTAATCAAGTTTTATTATACTATAATATCAAGATTCTAATTATTAGACTAGCTAATTTTTTTCATTTTAGTTCGTCTAAGTTCTCATGCTATGCATTTTTTAATTCTATATAAGCTTCTATTTTATTTAGTCGCAGTTTTATTACTAAATTTTCTTTCTTTTTCTGCCTCTGAACTTAAAAATTTTAATACCCTTAAACCTGTTATTTTTAGTCTTTTATATCTCGAACAATTAATTAATATCTTCTAAGTTTTGAAGTTAATTTAGGAAATTGTTATACTTTATAAAAAATTTACTTGTGTTCCTTCATTCTTTATTCATTTGCTAAAAAGGAATTATCTTCTTAAGTACTTTACAAAAGTTAAATTAAATTGCTTGTTTTATTCCTCTCCTAAATATAAAATTATTACTCTCTATATGGAGTTTATCTAAATTTTCTGGATAGAGCGTATATATTATTTTTTCTTAAAGCTCAAACCAAAGTATTTCTTGTTTAAAAGGTCTAAAATACTAATTTAGAAAGGTAATAACCACTTTCATCAATTTTATTTGGAAGTAATCTAGCAAGAAAACTTTGCTCCTTAGATTAAGCTTTTTCTTTTATTCTTTGATTGTCAACTTGATTTAAATCAAATAGTTTAGCTTTATTATTTTTAAATAGTGCTAACTTTTGAAACTTGTTTCTGGAATTTACTTCCATAGATTAGATTTTTCCATCCTTGATATTTATAAACTTTCTTTTAAGGAGTTTAAGAAATAGTCTTATTTTCGGCATTCTAGTTAATTTCTTTGACTTGACTATCTAAAGAAGTTAGTGTCTTAATTTGTTTCCCTTAGTAATTTTATTTTTCTTATTATGATAATTAGCTTTTAATATCACTTTTTCGATGTAAAATTTATTTAGCTTGAACCATTTACTTGGATTTATTAACTCCTACTAGTCAATTTTTAGTATTTTTCATTAAATCTGATCTTACTAAAATTTTATTTTGCATATTGTAGATTTCCAGAATAAGAAAGCTTATCTAGTTAAACACTATAATGGTAGGTAGTTTATTCTGTTTATTTTAATGTTGCTAGGTTATTTTGAGCTGACTTTTAGATTTTAGACATATATCTTGATTGTTAAAAACTTGGGTAATTTTGATTATTCTTGAATAAATTTTAGTTGATTTAGCTTAAGAGTCTTAAATAACTTAAAGTAATAAAAGATATTTTCTATTAAAAAGGAAAAAGAAATACTCTTTTAGCTTACCCAACTCTAAGTAGAATACTTTACTTCCTTTGCTTTTATAATTTTATAGAACTGGATAATTATAAAGATTTTGCAGGAAAGCTGTATATGAATATATTAAAAAGCAGTTAATATATTCCTTTAAAAGATAGAAATGAGATAATTATGATTCAAAAAAGATAATATAATAAATAGCCTATTTATACAATAAAAGCATAGACATTTGTACTACAGATGCTATTAATAAGTATTAGCTAATATTATAAAGGAACATTTTATGGAATTTAAGTTCACTAAAGCTTTAGAGATTAACTAGCAATTAATACAAAAAGAGGAACATGTATTGAGGTTTTGTGAAACTAAATAATAGCTTATGATTTATTAAGTTAGACTAACTAAACAGAAAAATAGAAGCAAAAGAGTCTATTATAAAGATAAATAACAACGTTGATATTATAATATTTGAAATATGCTTTTACAATCATGTTTAATAATTAATTTAGCAAATAATAGGAGAAATTGATAAAAGATACAAGATATGTAATATTTAAATAAAAAGCTAAAAGCTATTTAAATAAGTAAGCTTATCATTATCTAATATGATTTTTAAAGCAGAAGTTATTTATAAAATAAATAGGCAATCAATTTTGTAAATAAATTCTAATAAAAGATAGTGTTATTAGTATTAAAATGTAGAAGAATGTAGTTATGATGTGGAGATTTTCTGTACTACACTTCTTGTACTTAAATCAATCAAATAATGAAAATATGAGATTAAGAATATAATTATTTTCTTTTGATTGAAAGATAATTGAAATATATTTGGCTATTTGATATCCAGTTTTATAGAAAAATAAAATAGAGTTATGATGCTTATAATGTAAAAAAATAGAATTATGCAAAAGAGATTGCTAATATATTCTCTTTTGTGCTTAAGAGATGCTAAATAGTGACTAATGCGATTAAGAATATAACTAGTAATCTTGTAATTGAAGATCTAAGCAAATTTGAGTTTGATCTGAAAAAATTAAATTTATTTAGTTATTGAGTTTGTAATAGATTTGCTCAATTAATTAGATAAATCCTTTATCGCTAATTAACTAAAAATAGTTAATTGCTAAAGTTATTTTATCTTCAAATTTAGTTGGCACAAGTATAATATATAAATCTCTATAAAGCAAAATTTAGATTCTATAATTTATATTTAAGCTTTATATTATTATAAGCTAGTTATGAGAAAAATTAAAGTGATGCTTTTATTCCTTTAGATTAAGCTAAGTTAATTAGATATTTACCTTAAAAATTTTAATAAGTTGATTCAAATTAATTTATAATAAGCTCTAATTAACTAAAGAATTACTAATATGTCTATAGCTTCTATATTTTAAATATTTATAATACATTTCTAATATTTTAAATAGACTCATTTAAATGTAATCAATAGTTTTATTAATGTCTTTTTAGTAATTATAACTTTAATAAGATGGATAAATAGATTATTTAAGAAATCTATTCATTTAAATTTTAATAATAACTACTAATTATTTTAAAGCTGGTATTCAATTTACTTCTAACTGTATAATACCAAAATAAAAACTCTATGCATATTTATCAATGCTTTTTATTTTTGATCTCATTTTTATTTCTTATATATTCAATTTGTTTCTGTTCCTTTTTTCTGAAAATCTTTTACTTTTCTTTTATAATTAATCAAAGCTCAAAAATACTTAGTCTCTTTTATAGATGTTTTATTATATCTCTGTAAATTGAAGGAAGTTTAAACATTAAGATTATTCCAGTTTAAGATCTTTTTTTAATTTTCTATTCTAGCATTACTTCTATTAGCATATCTTTATTTAAATTCCTTTTATGATTCTTACGAACTAACTATAAAAGTTTTCAGTTGGACTTATTTAGTTCAGATTACTAGAAATGTTTCTTTTGCGATAAAATTTAACTGATTTTCTTCCTTGAAATTAAGCAATTTATTTGCAATAAAGATTGAATTCGAATACTTATAAGTTTTATTTTTTTATGGATATTCTTTACCTACTTTGATACTCTCTATGTATGATTTTATTAATTTCAGCTTGAGACTAACCTTTACTCTAATTAAAATGATTATACTTTGTCGTTCATTAAAATTAATAACTTAGCTCAGTTCCTTTAAGGAGAAGAGAATAAAATGCGTAACTATCAGTGAATTTCTTCTTTTTTAAGACCTGATTCTTATATCAAATATGCATAGTTTTCTTTATAAGCTAAGAATCTTATTACTGATATTGATAATATAATTATCCAAATCTAGACTTAAAGAAGAAAACACCTTTCAAATGGCAGCATTTTACTTTCTGTCTGTTTTATGGAAAAATTGTTTGTCCTTTTGCTACAATTGGTTATATAAAATAGTTTGATAGTCAATAGTTTCGCTAAGTGTTTTTTCTTTAATATGGCAGCTGCAATTAATTGGTTTTTTCTTTTAAGAATAAAAGCTTTCGCATAAATCTACCTAATACAAATTAACTTCTTTTTAGAACTCAAATCTTATATTCCATTAATTTATATTTAAAATAGCTTGCTTGTACTAATTATTGCATCATAAGCATTAATACTGTTTGCTTATATCTTATTATGAAATCTAGAATTCGGATTTTAAAGACTTAATTTTTATTGCTATTCTTTTTAAGCAGCCAAATCAAGCTTGTTCTTGCAAAGATTAGATCTTTAAACTCTTTAATAAAAAAATTTTCTTAATGTTTCTCTAGATATAATCAGCCTTATCTTTTATCATCCATTTAAATCTTTTCTAACGCTAGATTTTTATTACTTCTCCACAAAATCGAGCCTAATTATATCGATTTGATAAAGACTTTTATATCTATTATCTTTTCGTTTTGCTCTTCCCAGCGTATTCAAAAATAAGGATAAAACTATAAAGTTTTATTCTTTTATTTCTTAGTTTCATTAGATTTCTCTTAATACAATGAATGCTTTTATCTTTAAGCTAATGTTTCCTAGAATTCAATAATTTGTTACTTTAGGGTTCTATATTCTATCTTCTTTTCATCTTCAATTTTATTTTTTTATTCCCTGTGATTTTCCACTTTAATCGAACTTAAAGCTTAGAGCAAATAATTATTAACTTGTAGTTGATAATTACTGCTCATTTAATAGATCTTAAGTTTGTTTTATAAGTTAAACCAAGATTTGAAAGGCTTATATCAATAAATTTTCTAGTTAGATTTTCCTATAACGCTTTCATAGAATTAAGTCTTCTTCAATTTCAAAGTTACCAGTCTCCAGTCAGTATAAAAATTAGACTTTACCTTTCTTGTCTATTTCGTAGATTGTAATTATCTATATATATTGAAATATGAATAAATTGAAGATTAGAGAAGTTGATAGGAAATCTTAATTAAAGTATTAATTATTTAATTAAGCAATTTATTTATCTAAATTGTACTAACTAAAGCTTATTATTAATTCTTCTAATATACTTCAGCTAAACGATACTCATCTGATTTAAAGTCATAAAGACTTCTTTAAATGATAGTTAATGAAAGTTAAAATCTTAATGGATGCTACTTATTTATATAAACTAAAAATCATTTACCATTAGTTTCTAAGATACTCTCTATTAATTCTATGCTAAAAGTTTTTCTAAAAGGTTTATAAAGTTTGCTGTTTATCTTTATAGCTAAACTATTTTTATGGGGTATTCTGTCATTATGCTTAATTAGTTCTTTGTAGATTTTCAAGAATATCTTTCACCTGATTTTCTTTTTCTTGTTTACAACTATAATAAAACTTTCGTTAAGAAGTTAAATTTTTGCGGTTGAATAAAGGAAATATCTTCTAATCTTGAATTGAAATTGTTTAGCTTTATTATATGAATTATGATATAAGGAAATAAAATAATAGTAATATTAAAGCTATTAAGTGATGGTATTTGTTTAAGCAAGGAAGTATTACTTAATAGGAATCACATCTATTAGTTAAATATTAATTAGCTTGGAAATTAACTTTTAGACTTTAATTTAGTTTATTATATCATTAGCTTTAATTAATAGCTTTTTGGTGCTTAGATTATATAGTTATAAACTAAAGAATATTACTATTACTGTGCTACTACATTATTTAACTACAAATGCTTTGATTACTATTTATCAAAGTATCTTATTAAATTAATTAAAGCTATTTGAGATATATATTTTTAGAGTTTTAAGTATATATTCTCTTTTATAAGATTTATTAGTTTGTAGTTTAATAATTAGCAATAATGCTTTAATTTCGCAAAATAAGGATAACTTTAAATAGCTTATAACACTGCTTAAATATCCTTAGATTAAATTCTAGCTTAAAGATTGACATTATTCTAAGAAGGGAAACTTATTAATTAGTTCTTATATCTTAGATATCTTTCAAGCTTAATGTATAAACTTTAGAAATGGCTTTAGTTTGTTAACTATTATTTAAATCTTAAACCATTAGGCTATCTCAGTTTAATACTTTTCTAGTTAATCAATTAAAGATAGTTCTATAAGAATATCTTCTGCTATATTTGCTTTAAAAGCTTGCAACTAATCTAGATTTATTTTCTTTATTCTTAGTTATATATGTCTAATAGAATAAATGCTAAGCTTTTGTAATAGTTAAATATAGAACTTAAGCTAGGAATACTAAATACAGCTAAACTAATGAAATATTAACTAATAGTTAGCTATTATTGTTTTAAAGACTTCTAGCTAAGTTGAATTATCTTCTTGCTCTATTAAACTGATTAAGCATTGTAATCTTCAAACCTATGATTTTGATTATATTATTTATCTTTCCTATTTCCCTTTTATAACTATATAAGTTTATCATTTATAGAATAGTTTTAAATAAATTAGGCTTTTTAACTATTTAAATTCCTTTATATAATGTTAATTGATTATGGTAGTTATGAAGGTTTATTATTTATAAAGCTAAAGGTTGATCTAATTACATTTTAGACTTTAACTATTTTCTTATTTCCTGTTTGCTATTATTATTACTAATCTTACTAATTTGAAATCTGCTTGAATCTCTCTTATATATTAAGAGACCTAAATAGATTTGAATATAACTAAATAGCCAATTATTTATACTTATCTCTAATTCCTATTATTTATTTACTAGCAGCTTTTAATATTTTATAAGATTATAGCTATTTAAAGTTAAACTAATTGTAATTAATACAATAGCTTACTTAGTTGTAGTATTAGCTAGATAACTTAAGTTTGCTTTAACTTATTAAATATATTTAATTGGATTAGTTTTCAAGCGCTTAAAAAGGATTTCCTTATAAATTCATTATAATAAAGGCATATGCTTTATAGCAGCATAAAAAATACCTGCTTCAATATTATAATCATCTAGGAGCTTCCCTTTATACAATAGAATTTAAAGGAGGATTTCCTATTATTACTGAGATAGCTTAATAAGCAAAGAGTAAGGTTACTAAAAGATATGATCTGTTTAAGTAGCTTCACTAATTAGTATCTTTAACTTTTTATTTCTAAACTAACTATTTTAATTTATAAAGCTTAACGTTATATGGATAATAAAAGGATTTGCTAACATTATATTTCTATTATTTTTAAATTAAAGCTTGGATATTTAATAGATGTATTTAATCCAGTGATGTAGCCAAGAATCTAACTTAAAAGTATTAATGAGATATTAAAATAGCAAAGTACTTATAAGCGATAAATATCTTTAGCTAGTTAAAAGAAATTATTAGAATATCAAAGCTATTAGATAATAGGGTAGCATAAGGAAAAATTTAAAAGTTAATGCCTTTATATTAATTGGACTAATAATCATTCATAATATTAAGAAGGATAGAGAAATTTAATACTAAAGCAAAGCTTTTTTAATATTTAGATAATCATAACCAATTAAAGAAGAGCTATTATAATAAGTATATTTTTCTATTCAAAGGAGATATTAAAGCTAAATAATCATATTAAAAAGGGGGAGAAATATTGAATAACCTATTGCTCTATTTCATTTATTTAATCAAGATTACTAATTTTGGATTTAGATTTATCAAGAATAATCTATTTATCTTAAAATTAAGAAAACACAATCAAAACTCAAAGCATAACTATTAATAGTTAAGATCTTTCCTATTTAATTTAACTTTAGCTTATTATTTTGCTACAGCATTTAAAGTAAAAAAACATAAAAAGTTATATCAAATTTAAATAATTGAGAGTATATATTTTTAGCGTTTAGAAGGTTTTAAAGATTTCTTATTTGATACTACTTTTATAATATATTCCTACTTCTGCTTTATAAATTACATTTAACTACTATTTTTTTAATTCTAGAGAGAATCATAGGTTTAATCTATAGAAGTGCTATTCAATCTTTTGTGATTACTTTTGATATTTATTAAGTGCTTTAAATTAGAAATAGCCAACTAGATATTGTTCTAGTTATATTATTATAATGGAATGAAATCTATTAGTGGTGAAATTAATAATCCCAGTATTAAATTCTAATGATTTCAATTATAGCTTTAGCAATTATTAAGGAAAGTAAATAGATATATATGAAGCAATAATTTACTATATGCTTAACCTATTTTTTAATTAAGTAGTTAGTTCTTATTTTTAAGATTAAGTTATTCAATCAAAAAATCTTATCCTTTTATACAGTTTTAATTAATGGGTACCATAATCGCTAATTTGCCTTATTTAAAGGTATAATTTATTTAATACTTCCTTTCATCTTTATTTGCTAAAAAGGGAATCTAAATTCTATCCAATATACTTAACTCATAAGATGCTAATTTAAAGGTATAAATAACCTGTTATTAATATGCTCTAAATTAGATAATAAATGCATTAATATCTTAAGCTCCTCTATAACTTAGTAATCATCAGTTATATTCCTACTTTCTATTTGATTCTATTTCTTTATTTTCTTATTCATTTTTAGCAAAACAAATAAAGAAGAAATTACTTCTAGGCAAATAGCTTAGACTTATATCCCTAATATTCCTTAGATACACTTATAAGAATAGTGGCATTCCTTTACTATATAAACTACTATATACTTATTACTAAAATAACTGTAATCATATAGAAAGCTCATATTAAATAAGTATTCTGTCTATTATTATGAAATAATCCTTTAAGCATTTTAAGAACTATTTAGAGATAGTATCTTTATAGTAGTTACATTATCAACCTGTTCCTTATTATTTGTTACCGTAAAATTAAAGTGAAAATACCTCTTTAAATCTTCTTAGAAAAATGTTCCTCAATATCTAGAGAATCACTAAAGTAGATTCTATTTAAATTTCGCATTTCTACATCATAGATTTTTATCTATGATTATTTGATTATGCATGTCTTTTTTATTATTACAAAACTAGATATCATCAACTTTGGAAGATAAAGCATTTTCAAAAAATAACACTATCAGTCTTCTCTGCTCTTTTATAATTTAAAGTCTGCTAATATCCCTTTTTGTGTGACATATGGATAATTTCCTTAAACTAGTTTCATTTTAGTAGTATCATGAAAATTACTAAGCTTACTGAAAGTAAAAACTTATTAATCTTAAGATTTTATTTATAAGTAATAAATTATTAATAAATTTAAATACTTTAGATGCTGAAAATTAATCGATATATAGTACACCAGCAATCACTTATGAACCTTTCAATAATAAACAAAAAAGGCAGTGATATAATCTTGCTTAAGAGCTATATAAGCATTTATCTTTAATATTTCATTAAAAATTATTAAATATACTTTTAAAGCTTAACTTTATAAATTAATATATTACCACTTATATGTGTATTTAGCAATATCTGTTGTCAAATTTTATTTTTTTACATAATCCTCATCAAAAACAAACAAGTCTATTATTTCTTTAGCAGTATCCAACTTATCTAAAGCAAAGCTTTCCAAAATTCCAGCCTCTTATTTTTCGTAACTTTAGCCCTTATAATAAATGGCTAGTTTTCCAAGGTTTATTATATTAATAATAACAAAACAGAAACTAAGTCATTTGGTAAAATCAAGATAAAGTTCAATTCCTATTCCTAACTTACCAAAATCCTTTGGAGATGAAGTTAATACATTAAGCATGTTTTTGTCTTCCTACAAAGTGTTTCTGACAGAATTTTTTCTAGCATATAATTACGCCTAATAGACCTAACCTTTTTAAGTAAGTCATTCTAAGTCTTCTTCTTTCTTCTAAGATTATATATCATAGATTACGAAAAAAAATGAAAAAAGTTGAAAGGATTTCTTGCTCTAAAAGTAGAATAAGCAGCAGCCTAGAATCTATATAAATATGAAATAGACAGAAATTATTTTGCTTATCAAGTTGAAACTCCTACTTCTAAGTAAAATCTTGGAAAATAAGTAAAAACTATTACAGTAAGTTATATTGGAATTCATCACAACGGAGTAGATAAGTTATGAATAAGAAGTCAAAGTGGTGATTGACTTTCAGGAAGAAGTTAAAGGTAAAAAAGGATAATCAAATGCTAATGGAAATCCTAAACATAAAGAAGCATAGAATCATGCTCATATTTCATGAGTTAATTAAATGCCCCCTTAAAATAATTAAGACTAGATTAATTAAAATGTTGAGCGAATAATAGAAGAAGTGGGAACTAGATTTAAAAGATAAGAAATAGTAGAAAAATAATAAAGACTTTAACATAAAATTGAACAAAAAAAGGATAAAGAAGGAAAATGTCTCTATCAATAATACTAGCTATTAAGAAGAAATAAAAGGTTATGAAGAAAGAAACTTATTATAAAATAAACGATTTCACTAATATAAAAGGATATTTGAACCTTCTAGGAAATTATATACAAGAAAAAATTAACAACTCGTCCAGAAAGAAAAACTACAGAAAAAATTGATGTGGAAAGTTGAGTTGGAATCTAACCACAGAAAAATTAGTTGCTCGGATTAGATTAAAAATTGCAGAAAAGGAGTAAATTTATTTACACTTAATTTAATTATAATAAAAGATGATATATACAGTGTATATGAAATAAAAAAGTATTAATTAATAAAATAAAAGCTACAAATTTGAAAAATGATAACTAAATCCTTTTAATAGCTAAACAAATCAATTATATTATAGCTAGAGATATGAAATTAATGAATAATAATACTATCTATTAGGAAACTTTTGCTTATTTAAATACCCTAAAATTTACAAAATTATTAATACAACAATTACAAATTATAAAAACAAATAAAGTAGAAGATATACTCTGCAGAATTATTTCCAAGTAGCTAAGCATAAAATTAAATGGTCTTAGATTTAAGGCTAAGTCTAAGTTATTAATTAAAGATAATTTAAAATCTAAAAATAAAACTTAGAGATAAATATTAAACCCTTTAGTAATAATTAATTGATTGCTTAACTAAATAGCATCACAATAACTTTAATCTTAGTAATTAATAAAATTACTTAAAAGCAAAACTTATCAATAAAGTTAAAAATTAAAAATTAAATATTAAAAGATATTTTCTTAGCGGGGAAAAATTGTAATAACAATGTAAAGAAAAATAAAAAAAACTAAAAAAGTAAAAAAAAGATATTCTTTATACTTTTAATGAATTAATAGAAGATAGAAGAATAATAGAATATCTAGGTCAAATATTTTAAATTTAAAAACAAATAATAAGCTTTGCTAATATTTGAGAAATAATCATATTAATATAGAGATAATGGAGCGATATCTTAGAAGTAAACGATAAATTTAATTTAATTAAAGAAATGCGAAGAAAGTATTAAGATTTTAACTTTAATTACTTATTTTTAAATAATTCTATAAAAAATTTAAATTGACGAATATCATTAGTTTAGTATATTTGAAGAATCAATAATAAGTGTTAATTATTATAAGCTAGTCAGATAAATAACTTGTTTATATAACTAATGCTTCAATTAAGATTTACTAAGCTTTGCTCTAAACTTTAAATTATTTATTCATATTAAATAACTTAAATAACTTTAATTATTAGACACACAAGAGATTAGAGAAGCAAAAGCTAATAAACATTGTAGCTTACTAAAAACTGGCAACTTAAAAAATAAAGAAGATCAGCTTTTCATGAAATTTGATAAGAAAACTTAGCTAATTTAATTATCATTGTAAGCAAATAAAATCTTGATTTGACATCATAGGATCATAGGATCTAATAAATAATCAGATAATTATTTTGCTTCAGCAAAGACTTATTAAATTGCTTATTGAAGCTTTATGTTTTCCTAAAATAGGTAAAAATTTAGAATCAAAACAAAAAGAAAAATGAAGAGAATAAAGAGAAGAAAGAGAATAAAGAGAAGAAAGAGAAGAAAGAGAAGAAAGAGAAGAAAGAGAAGAAAGAGAATAAGGAGAATAAAGAGAAGAAAGAGAATAAATCCTAAAAAATAATATTATTTTATCTAGATCGTATCGGTGAAAAGATAAAACTATTAATTTTGTAAGAGCAAAATAGAAAGACATTAATAAAATAATTTAAAGGTCTTTATCAAAAATATATGTGGACAGCTACTGTGGAGAAGTATAAAAAACTAAAGTTTAGTATAATATTTGAAATATCAGAAATAGATGATATAGATAATATCTAGAGGAACAACTGAGAAAACTTTTAATTTCAGAATTTAAAAGAACTAATTTTGCTGTAAGAAGTCCAATCTTTAAAATATCAAAATTAAAGTCAGAATTTAAGACTTAGCAATATGATATGAGTCTATTAAATTATTTATGATTCAACAATTAATGCAAGCAAGTAAGAATTTTAAATTTGAATTAAAATAAAGTTGATTTAAGATTTGAGCTCCTTACAAGAAGATTATTGGCATAAAGAAAATCTAAGGCAAAGCTTTTATTCTTAAAACTTAATACTTAAAAAAAATTATTAGCATCCATCTTAGCAAAAGAAGGAATTAATTAAGGAAATAATTCAAAGTACAAACTACTAATTATTTAATAAATTATGAAAAAGCAGTAAAGATTTTAACTAAGAGAAGCAGTTAGAAAGTAAAAGACTTTTCTCCTTAAAACTTCAACTACAAAGTTAATATTAAAACGAAATAAATTAATAAATATCTTAGCTAAAGAGATGACTATGCTTCTAGAAAAAAGCATTAAGTCTCAAAGAAAGAAGAAATTCCCTCATAAATAAATTTTTTATTTACCTAGAGGATTTGATTTGAGTTATATAAAGAAACAATATGATATTTGAGAAAAGTAAAGGTAAATCTTAAGATAAATATTCAGAGCAAATAATTAAAGATTTTAAAAGATTAAAGTAGAATATCCAACAAAAAATTGAAATACTTAAAGAGCTGAACAAATTTATTAATTTAGAATTCATAAATTTTTATTAAGATTAAATTGCTTAAATTCAAGGAAGGAGATCAGCATAAACTTTATCAAATAGAAAAAGGGGAAAATAGTTAAAACTTCAAGTTGTAAATCTAAAATTAAGTTAGTAAATCTGAGTAAATTATGTGGAGCAAAGAATTTGTTTAATAGCCAATAAGAAAAATAAAAGAATTTCTAAATGAAAGTTTTGTAAATAAGATAGGCTAGAATACAGAAAGATTTATAAATAGAATCTTAAACTATGATAATCTTAATATTTATTTTCATTCAATATACGGAGATAAAAAATTGTAAAAGAGGTTAAATACTTCCTATCTCTGTTTAATTTCTATAGGAGAAATAAAAAGTTAATTCGGAAAGAAACAACCGAAGCTAAGCTCTTCTAGATTAATTAATTTGATAGCATAAATAAAAATTTTGATAAAGGTACTTTGCAAATTTATGTTTGCAAACTTATAAGGCAATTAATAGCAAATCGTAGAGTAGTTTAAAAAAGTTAATAGTTACTATTATTTATTCAAACTTATAAAGATATCTTAATATAATCTATTTGTAAGTCTTATTAAATGCATGTCTACTAAATAATAGACATTCATAATTGTTAATTATATTTAAATGAACCTACTTCAACTTGTAAGCTATTTATATCATTTATATAATTCACAATAAAAAGTTTAAAATTAATCATTAAATTAAATGACTCCTACTAAAGATAGCTTATTAGTAATCTATTTAAATCAATATCTTTAAAGATATTAGCTAAGTATCTTATAAACTTAGCATTAATCTAAGTTATTATTAATAATAAAGGTTACATTTTAGCTATATTTAATAATTAGCTTTAAATTAATATAAAACTAAGAAATAGTAAATAAGTATAATGCTTTTATAATAGATTTATAAACTTTGCTAGTGAAGAGCCAAGCTTAAAGATAGAATAGCTTTAATTCTTAGCTACTACTTTAGTTGTATTGATATAAAAGAATATATCTAATTGTTAAAGCTAATTTATTATAAATTAAAACAATTAAAATTTTTAATTATTATTAATCTACTATTTCACTGTTTGATCTTTTAGAGATTTTTTAAAGAAATTATTAATTTTTATTAATTTAAAGCAGTTTATTTATTTTATAGAGTTATTCCTCTGATGCAAACATTATCACTTTTGATTATATTAGTAGCTTTTCCCTAATAGTATCTTTATTTTAAAAATAGCTATTAATTTTATAATTAATATTACTAAATTTTCTTATAGATAGCTTACATTATATATAAGTGCCTAATTTATTTTTATAAAGGCATAATTATTATTCTTAATTTATCTTTCACTAAAGTATATATAGCATACCTTAAAAACTTTCAAAGCTAATTCTTATTTTATTTAACTGTCTTTTTCCTTCTTAATTCTTTAGCTAAAGCAATATTTATAGCTCACTAAAATAAAAAATATTAAAATATCTAATATAAATTTGAAGATATCCAATAGAGAGTCAATAAAATAACATTGATAAGTTTTTCAGTATGCATTATTTTATATAATTGAATCTACAATTATTTCCATCAAAGCTTCTTTCTCATTATTAAATTTATAACTAGATATTACTTTCAGTTAATAAGATATAAGTGGATATCTTTTATCTAAATATATGATAAGTTCATTTTTGCAATCTCCTAGATAAAATTCATTTATTCTCCATAAATTTCATAAAATAAGTACTTTTACCTGTTTCTCATTTATTATGAAATATAAAATCTATTAGCCTTTGTCAAATAGATTGTTGATGGATAACTCTTAAATGTATGAGAAGAAGACATATTCATTATTTATCATAATTATATTCTTCTAAATTACATTAAAAGATAGCATTTTTATTTAATATTAATCAATCTGAACAATAAATATAACTAATGCAACTTTTATTTCCTCAGTTGCAAGATATAAAGAAGCATTCTTAATTGCATTAGTCTTTATTTAACATCTTTTAAGGTTTTGAAGAATTATTAGCTATCTCAATTATCCTAAATGTATTCTTCTATGCAGACATAATTACATTAATTACCTTCTTTAGAAGAGACAAGCAATCAATTTCACAAGCTTGATTTCAATTATCTTAAATAAAATAAAAATAATACTCTTTTCATCACATAATCCATTATTTAATAAGTTTAAGTTCAAGAAATGTAGCATTTACAGTATCCATCATCATATCTACATTCCTCTATTTTCCTATCCTCTTTATATTATTCCTTATTATAATTTTCTTTATGAAATTGATAGTATACTTAATTAATAATTTCTGCATATTCAATTTATTTTTCATATAAAGATATAGTTACTTGCTTTTTTAATAATATCATAAGTTCCAAAAACCAAAGAAGACATAAAGTAATAGCAATAGAGTTTTATTTGCATAATTTTTAATTAAGTTACTTTTGGTTTTAACTAGTAGATTTTTTTAATTTTATTCTTGTTTATATTTAATTTATTTCTAGTAACTTTTTAATATTTTTGCTTTTATTTATATTATTACATCTCTCCTTTTTCTTTGCTTATTTTAAAGATATTTTAATTTAATTAAATTATTAATATTTTATATTGGACATAGATAATTCATACTATAATACTTAAGATTAAAGTAATTTGTCTTCCTGCATATTTTATGACTTATCTACTTGTATCCTTATGTTTTCTTGAAGTTATGTTTTCTTCCCATTTTTCGATGTATAAGTTTTTGTAGAAAAGATGATTTTGAATTATACAGATAAGAATGCTTAAAAAGTAGATTTATTTTAGTTTATTTGTATTAAAAAATTAAATAAAAATGAAAAAAATGGTAAAGCAGTTAGAATAGATAGAATATGCATTATAATAGAATCTTTAAAACTTAAAAAATTCTAATAAACTATTTTACTCTTTGTTCATATAAAGTCTAAGATATAAAAACTTAATTTATCGAATGATTCAACAACTTTAGATTTATTGTCATTACTTTTGAATAATAGTAATGCTATCAATAAGTAACTATTATTAACTAATCAATTAAAGCTTTTATTTTTATTAAAGTAAAGATAACTTAGGAATTATAAAAAAAATCCTTTATAGGTAATTAATTAAATTTCAATAAACCAGCTAAAATCACCCTTTTTTAAAAGAAATACAGGATAAGAAACTATTATGGAAACTTAATTTGGTTAAATGATACAGTTTTCTGAATTTTAGGCTAATACCTTTTAGCAAAGTCTTTAAAAAGTAATAACTGATAATACTTAAAAATTTAAAGTAGATATAATAATAATATTATATGGGAAAATCTTAGTTGTCTATAACAAAAAAGGCTTTGTAGAAAGAATTATTTAGCACTAATAATTAACTAAAATATGAAATATCATTACGAGGGATAAAGAACATAAATTAATGTAAATCAGAAATAAAAGAACCAGATCTGAAAATATTATAAAATTAGAAGTTTAGAACAAATATTTAAAATGATAAATGGTGTAGAAGAATCGTTTAAAGTTACATCTGTAAGTCAAAACAAGATTTTTTATAAGCATAAAGGGCTTTAATAATGTTGTAAGGAATTATAGTTATTTCATTACAAACTCGAAAGAAAATAAATTAATTCAGAGCGTAAATCTAAAAATAATTAAATGTAAAAAGACAGATTAAAATAGAAGTAAAGATAAATTAAGTATAATAAGTCTCTAAGAAAACTAAATGAAGATAATAGGAATTATTCATCCTTTAAAAGCTAATACTCATATAGCATAAAACTATTATATAAATTAATATATAGATATAAAAATATTTAGATATAAGTGGATTCTAAAAATTTAGGTAAATAAGCATATAAATATATAAAATTAAGTTTTGATTACAAGTTGAACTAAATCTTAATTGAGTTCTACAACGATACAGATAAGATAATCATGATTAATATTTCTGGATTCATAAATGAAGAAGACTACATCTAATCAAAATTCATAAAGATAAAATAATAATTTCATATATATTTACTTATTTGATTTAAAATTAGATTTCATTGAATTTTGCTTGATATTTATCTTTAAAATTAGATTTAGATGAAATAGTTAATCAACTGCAATGCAAATGAAATAAATAATACATTATGCAAACCATTTACAAAAGCATTAAAGTTTATCCCTTAAACTTTTACTTAATTCTTTTAATTTTCCTTTAACTTCTAAATAATATCTTATTTACATCAATAAATAAGCTTTTATTAACTCTTAAAAGCATGAAAAAGAGTTAGAGAACTTTGAATAAAGCTATTTTATATTTTTTGCTATTTTAATTTGTGAATTAAAGAGTATTAATTTTATTACGAAAGATCTTGCCTTTTAATTAAAGGGTTTCTTTTTCTTCTCTCCAATATAATATCTTCATATCTTCGTAGCTTCTTATTATTCTAATTAGTTATATATCTGCTTATAATTCTAAAAGTTAAATTTAATTATTGAAGTATTAATTTTAATAATGTTTTGACTTAAATCTAATTATCTTTTACTAGCTTTCTTTATTTAATACTCTAAACTAGGTAATTTACTCTGCTTTTAACAAAGCATAAGCTTATTTAGACTGAAATATAACTAATGCATTAAGTAAAGTATTATTATTGATTTTTTCTAATAATAGAAATATTAAATTTATAGCTTTTGGTGGATTTTCATATGTTGCTGTATTTGTGTTTAAATATATAGCATTAACTTAGCTATTTTAGAAACTTCTATTTAATAGCGCATTTATTATGGTATGAGATGCTTTTAACTCTTTTGTTTAGACGAAAAATATTAATTATTTGATAATTTTAAGCCTGAAAATTGGTTGAATCAATGCTCTTATTTAGAGGAATAAGATCAATAACCTAAGCCTAAAAATATAACTTTTCAAATCTTAATTTATTTTAAGCGTTACTTTTTTATATCGCTATAGCCTTTAAACTTGTAATTCAGCAACTATATTCTTTGTCCACTATATTTTCGAGTGTTTTCTAAACTTTAATTATTTGAATAAAAATATTTAAAATTTCCAAGGCTAAGTTAACTAGCCAAATCCAATCTAGTCTTTAAAATTGATAGCTATAATATTTAATTATTAAGCTCTCTATTTTGTCTTTCTTCTAATATTTCTATTTTTATTCTGTAGCAGTTGCTATTTATAATTAAGAAGCAATAAGATCATTCTTAGGGTTAATTAAAGGAATTTATTAATTCCTACTATTATTATATTCCTTCTTGTTTTCTCTTAATTTTACTAAACTTGTATGGAACATATAGTTTCACAGTATATGCTTGTTCAATATTTATTACTACTTAGTATAGGATACCATACTTTATGCCTAATTTGGTTGAAATTTTAACTTAAACTGAGTCCTTCTTGCCTTATATCTCACTCGTTATTCTTAACTTCTTAACTTATTTCCTATTCCTCTCATTTGAGTAAATTCACTTATTCAGCAGCAAGTAAAAATCAAAAGATAAGCTAGTAAGCTATACACATAAGGATGCCAATTTAATATTTTAGTTAGGCTGAAATATCAAATTTCTAGATTCTAGCGCAGTTTTTAATTACAGAGTATTTTTCTCAAAGGAATATGAATTAAAGTGTAGAAAGCCTTAAATCTTATAATATAACTAGCAAAATTAATTAATTAAGCTATATTCCTTAGGAGTATAAGCAACTACCATAGAATAACCTTTTATTAATTTAAAGCTATTTATAATTACTTCCAGGAATTATAGAAAGCATAATAAACTTCTCATTAAAAGTGTTATAAACTTAAAAGGGACAAATAGTCCTAAAGAGTTAGAATCAAACTAAATATCTTAAAAACGGATAAGAGTTAAAGATGTAAATTTAGTTTTAAATAAAAGTAACAAAAGCAAAGCTAGTTATAATAACTTTCTTAATTTATAAAATGATTTATATATAAAGGTATAACGAATGCTTAATATTTAAATTAAATTTAAACTAAAAGAGTTTTACATCTTTAATTGCAAGAATTGCTTCTTTCAATTATAGACGTTAGTAAATGTTTTTAAATTGTTTTTTAATCTTGTTTACATTTCATCATTTTTCTTTAATTAGTTCTTCTTTCTATTCATCTTTAGCTTCTTCCTTTTTTGCATTCTCCATTTCTAGAATCTCAAGTCTCCTTGTCATTAGCTTCTTATGAAATATTTTTATCTATAAGTTTAAATACTCAAATTTAGACCTTGAAAATGAGTTTAGATATTCTTGATCGTATAGTATAAGGCGCCTTAAGTCATAATTTCCTATCTTTTCCGATAACCAATTAATTATATTAGAATAGTACACACATTTAAAGATATGCTCGAAAGTTTCATGCTCTCCACACATACAATAGGGATTATCAATGGGGTAATGACGATCTTAAAGATCCTTACGGAAATTATAAGTTTAGGTTCTAAGTTTATAAACACTGATAATTTCTCGTCTATACTATTTGTTTAATTTAGTATAAGTAATTTGTGGAAATTGTTAAAGATTATCAAATTATTCAGTATATACTTTAGCTGTTTTCATTCTCATTAATTTTTTAGTAGCTACTTTGTAGAAATATTGTTGTATTTTATCTCTTACATATTTAGTAAAAGTTTTAAGATTGGTATTATTCTATTAATTATGCAGATCGATATTATAAAGGTCTGATAATTGCTACACTTAATCGTAGTATTAAATCCTTATTTCATTTATTAATGAAAAGAGAGTCTATTGTTGATCTTGGAAAATCAAAACTTTCTTACTTAATTTTATGGTAGAATCTGAAGAATTTTATAACCATAATGTGCTTAAAGGGTAATCAATTCAGGTCTGAATAACATGATTCATTAAATGTTGAAGTTGCTACTTAAAAAGCTTTTCTTGAAATTAATCTCATGCTTGATTCCATTTTGTTAAGAACTCCAGTTACTCCTTTTTGAATACTTCATGGTACTAAGTCTCCTCCATATTCTGCTTTAGGTTATGTAAAAAGTCTACATAAAGTTTTAAAATGTCAAGGAGTTACATTATTATATCTCATCAACTAAAAAACAGCTTTCTTCATTGCAGCAATATATTTAAATGCAACTTCTTTGCTATGGGGATTCAAGTTCTTCTTATGATGTAGAATAACTAATAAATATGTTACTTGTTATTTTTAATCAATTAGTTAATTTCCTAATTATAAAATTAAAATTTATTATTTCTGATTCTTCTTTAGAAATTAGATGCCTTCAGATTTGGTAACATAGATCTTTAAATGTGTTCATGCAAAAACTTTATTTGCATCATTTATTAAAATCTACATATACTTTGAAGATTAAGAAAGAGAATAAGATCATCTGCGCATCTAATAAAAGATGTAAACTGCTTTAATCAAAAATATCATAATATTCATCTTTTAACTAGATTATCGTATATTTATTAAAAATAAGTGTTCATGGAATTTGGATGATATCTAGATATAATGAAAGAGAATGCGAAAAATAATAATTAAATTCAGAATACTTAAATGTTAATAACTAAAACTTAGTTAAATTTATATTTATTACATGAAGATATTTAGCTTAATACTTGTTAATAAAATAAAATCTAAAACTTTATTTTGCTGCTAAGCTAATTTAATATTCTTATTTTTTCTGTATATAGTTATCTATGTTTCATATGTTCGCTAAGCTATTAAACATAGATAAAAAATTATATATTAAGAAACAAAATTCCCTCAAATTTGCAGTAACCACAAATATTTGTAATATCATCGGCAAAACCTAAAGGAAAATTGAAGAAAATCAATTTATAAAGGAATAATCATTAAAATTCCTTTTTTTAAATCTAAAATATTAATCAAAAGTTAAAATTGGAAGTGTTACTATGATCACTTCATCTTTGCTGGAGCAGCTTCCTTCTAGGGGGCGAACTTCTTGGGAGAGAAGTTTTTCTTAGCTGGACCTGCTTCCTTCTAGGGGGCGAACTTCTTGGGAGAGAAGTTCTTCTTAGCTGGATTAGCTTCCTTCTAGGGGGCGAACTTCTTGGGAGAGAATCTCTTCTTAGCTGGAGTAGCTTCTTTCATTTGTGCCATTTGATATATAAAAATTTTGAATTAACACTTAAATACTTGAATTTACCAGAAATCAACATACATTTTTTTTTCCAAGTATTTTACTCATAAAAATGTTTATGGCACTTTTGACTTGATAGAATTAAAGCTATAAAATTTAAAGAGTAAAAATATCATCTTGACTTATCTATTGTAAATTGATTTTAGACTGTAAAATATGAACATAATTGAAAATGTGCTGGCATGAAAACTTTTTGTCAAGGAGCGAAGGGATTAGTAATAATGATCTTTTTATGAAATAGATGAAAAAGATAAAGTTTATAGGATAATTAACTAGTGACAAAATAACTTGTTTAGTATTTTGGAGTATTATTTTAACTAAAAGCTATAATTAAAATAATAAAATTAGTTGATAATTAAAACTTTATCATTCTTTTTATTTTCATAAAAATCAAAATATATTAACAGTTATAGCAATAATCATCTATTAGCAAAACTTAGCTCTCATCATAAAATCTTAAACTTCTTATTCTTTTATTATTTTGATAAGTTATCTAACTTAAGCGTAAATATGATCAAAGATACATTATACACTATTATTTTTCAAAGCTTTTTATAAATTAACATGCAGATTACACTTACTTATATCATTTTACAAAGAAAGAATCACTTAAATGTAATAAAACAGGCTTAAGTAGGCACTATTAACTAAAAAGGTTACTATAGCTAAATTATTAATAAATTATATTAATTTTCAACAGTGTAGGAGATTATCAAATTGTATCTCATTTTGATAAATATTTATTAAAAATAGTTATAAATTATGAGCATTACATTTAAAATTAAACCGTAGAATGTAGCTAAACTGTAGATCTAAGATGTAAAATGCTTTAATCAAAAATATCATAATATTCATCTTTTAACTAGATTATCGTATATTTATTAAAAATAAGTGTTCATGGAATTTGGATGATATCTAGATATAATGAAAGAGAATGCGAAAAATAATAATTAAATTCAGAATACTTAAATGTTAATAACTAAAACTTAGTTAAATTTATATTTATTACATGAAGATATTTAGCTTAATACTTGTTAATAAAATAAAATCTAAAACTTTATTTTGCTGCTAAGCTAATTTAATATTCTTATTTTTTCTGTATATAGTTATCTATGTTTCATATGTTCGCTAAGCTATTAAACATAGATAAAAAATTATATATTAAGAAACAAAATTCCCTCAAATTTGCAGTAACCACAAATATTTGTAATATCATCGGCAAAACCTAAAGGAAAATTGAAGAAAATCAATTTATAAAGGAATAATCATTAAAATTCCTTTTTTTAAATCTAAAATATTAATCAAAAGTTAAAATTGGAAGTGTTACTATGATCACTTCATCTTTGCTGGAGCAGCTTCCTTCTAGGGGGCGAACTTCTTGGGAGAGAAGTTTTTCTTAGCTGGACCTGCTTCCTTCTAGGGGGCGAACTTCTTGGGAGAGAAGTTCTTCTTAGCTGGATTAGCTTCCTTCTAGGGGGCGAACTTCTTGGGAGAGAATCTCTTCTTAGCTGGAGTAGCTTCTTTCATTTGTGCCATTTGATATATAAAAATTTTGAATTAACACTTAAATACTTGAATTTACCAGAAATCAACATACATTTTTTTTTCCAAGTATTTTACTCATAAAAATGTTTCTAACTCTTAACAGTTATAAAAGAATAGTCAAAGAAGAATTATAAAAGTCAGGATTTTACTTGGCTTTTAAAAATTTCCAAGATCAACTGTTAATTTTTATTTTTTTTGAACAAGATTGGATTACTTTATTCCTTCTCAATTGATTAAATCGAAGGTACTAAGATTTATAATTTGAAAATTAATAATTGATTCGACTAGCAAAGGATGCAAACTAGATAAAATAATTGGCAAATTATTTACTTATAACTTAAGTTTATTAATTAGAATGAAAAAGAGACTTAAAAATTCAAAGTAGTAAATTATTTTAGTAATAATAAGCTTAAATGTTTCCAACATTTTTGGTAGATTGAAGAAGAAAATAAAATAATTAAATACATAAATTGAAACTAAATTTTTACTTTTATCCTTAATATATTTATTTCTTTTAATTAAACATTCTTAGTCAAATTTAAATTTAAGTTTTATTATTAATAAAATGGTCCCTAGGAAACAAATTACCTAAAATCAATTATCTAGCTAGCAATAAGGCAATTGATTTAGATTTTTTCATATAGATAGAAAATAAAAAAGTATAGTTCACTGCGCAACAATTAATTCTGCCAATAAGCAGTTTAGACTTAAAAATTAACTAGCTTAAAAATGATAATAAATACTAAATTCTGAATTGAGCTTAACAGCTTCGACTCATCTATTTAATATTTACTACAAAATTTTTGCTGGTTGAGGATTCGGTTCCCATGGGTTATTTGTTTTGTTTTTTTTTAGAAATAAGCTTTCAGTCAATTACTCTAATTGATTGAATTTGGATTCTATTTGTTCTATTCTCAGATATACTGGTTGGAAATGTTCATTTTTTAATATTTATGTTAGATATTAGGTATGCAATTTTTCCTTCAAGCTCTTATATGCTTCTTAAAAGTTTAAAATTTCACTATTAAATAGCTTTAAACAATTAATTAATTAATAAAAAGAAGACCAATTATGTGTTGATTATGTAGAAGGTTATGTAACTTAAAAAAATAGTTGCAGATATAAAAAATTTAAAAGTCATAAAAACAAAAATTTCGATAAAACTTAACTAAGATTTATTGTACATCTAAAGGCGATCTTATGGAAAAAAATGATTGGTGAAGACTAGCTACTCTATCAAATAGTAGGTACTCAAAAAAGAAGAACGAAGCAAATATTTGGAAAAAACTGAATTTGGAATAAAATACCAACATTTAAGAAAGACCAGATTAGTAGCCATAGATAATAATTCAAGAATACGAACCTGGAGAAGAAATGAGCAATTTCAATGAGTTTTACAATAATTCTCGAGATTTTATAAACTAATACATGACAAACCAAATAAAGGCAATGTCACATTAATTTATTATATTATATTATTCGTAAATTAAAAAATTCTAGCCAATTTCTTTAAATTTTTCAAATTTGCCTTCTTTTATTTTTAATTAATTATTTTAAACTAAAATGATTAAGTGAAAAAATGGCAGGCATTCGATAGGAATTTACTAGCACCTTTAGATAAACCAAAAAGAAGAGAGGAATCAAGCTGCCACTACTTCTTCTAACCTCATTTCAACTTTTTCTATTTTTCTTCTCATTAAGGAATTATAAAATAACTAAAAAAAGCCATGAGACAAAAACAGACTCCTCCAAATATGGCTGAAAAAGCAAGAAAATTACAAAAATGGCATGTGCAAAGGAGTGCGTGAATTCGACTTTGGAAAGGAGAAAGTAGACATTGAATAACTAGCTTTAATTGTGGATAATCTCCAGGAAGAGGTGCAAAAGCTAAAGACTCTGAATGGAAAGTTATCCTGAAACTAGACCAAAAAGAGTAAAGAGAGGATCTTAATGAGAAAAATATAATGAATTATTAAAAATAAATATCTCCTTTTTGGAATTTTCAGAGAGAACAAGAAGACAATAACATAACTTGCAGAACGAATCAAAGATTAGAAGAAAATCACCAAAGACTAAATTAAGTGGAACTGAAACAATTTAATGGAAATAAAAAATCTCCAATAGTAGAAAATAATAGAAAAATCAACCAAGACTAAAAAAATATGTTATTACTACAAAAATAAATGACATTTTTGAAGCAAGTTTCCTACCTTTTAGAGACTTAATAAAAAATCATGAATATAAAAAATTAAGAAGAGAACAAATTAGATGAGAAATAAGATCTGATGCAAATAGAATGAAGGAGTATACAAATTAAAATGAAATCTGTATTCAATGGAAACTGGAAGAACAGAAGATGCCTTGAACTGAACAGAAAATAAAGAGGAGCGAGATTCGTGAATTATAGAGCTTGCTAAAAACTGTATTCTATTTACTTGAGTACTTATTTTAAGCTGTGATTATATTTGGCGCTGCAAACCCTTTGATTCATAATTTTATAAGTATTAATGTTATCTTTAATTAGAAGACATGTTTCATCAAACTAAAAACAATAAAATTTTTATTATTCATTGCTCAACTGTACATATCTTCATCTGAATCAATTTCAAACTGAGATAATTCTATTTTCTCTTCAATAAGCTCATAGAATTGTCCTTCCATCTTCTTTTGATTTTTCTCCAACTTCACTATCGCATTTTAATGTCCTAGTTATTCTTTTTGAAGCTATTTATTTTGTCGCTATTTATTACCAATATCCTTTCTTGATTTCTGTCACACTTGAATCTATTAATACCGGCTTCTTTCTGTAAATACTCTCATAGTAGTTACAATTAGCCTCGATGTTCCGTAATTCTTTTCGGTTCTGCTCAAAAACTTTTTTTTCATTTCAGATATTATCTCAATAAATGCCCAGTCTTTTAAAAATAATAGCAACACTTTATTAAGAGCTTGAATTAAAATTTTTATTGTATTAGAAACTTAAGCTCGATTTCCATTGCATCTGTTAGAGATTAGTTTTTTATTTGGTAATCGAATTTTTTCCTTAATTTTCTATGGATTTACTAAAAGGCTTTTTCTAATAGTACAAATTTGGAAACTAAATCTTCAATTTAAAGTTAAACTTAACTTGCCAAACCTTGATCATCCTTTTTTTACCTTACAAAAGAAAATGAAGATTCTAGTTTTCCACTTTCAGGATCTATTTTTCTGTATTCATTTGCTGAATCAAGGATAAAGCTATATAACTTATTGTTCATAGTATTTTTCAATTTTTTAATTTAGTTAGGAAATTCAGTACTTCGAAACACTTAAACGGAATAGATTTATCTTTTTGAAGAATTGGCTCTTGTTTGTTAACTGAGACTTAAGATTAATCTATCAGTTAGAATTTAAGGTTTGTATTTGCAAGTTTTTTTTAATTTTTCTCTTTAATTTTTAATATTTATTTAATTATTTATAATTTATTAACTTTTCTTATTATACTAATAGTTATCAATTCTCAAATAAAACATATTTGCTACTTTTAAAATTGTTTAAGAAAGTGACAAAAGTTTTAGATTTTAAACCAAGTAAAAAGTAAAATTTCAGCTTGTAAAAATAGAATAAGAATTTATAAATTAAGTTTGGGTTTACTCATTTGAAAAATTTAAGTTTAGAAGCATTTTTTCAAATGAATATTTTTATTTTCAGAACTTAAAATGAAAATATTATAAATATAAAGCAAAAGTAAAAGATAGAAAAAAATAGCAAATAAAGAAAAATTTAAAATAGAAATTCTATTTACGAAAGCTTTAGCTCTTATTAATAAAACAAATTTTATGACTTTTATATTTACTTAGTAAATAAAGATTTATAGAATCTAAATAAAATTATATCTTTTATTTCTTTTAGGTGGTATGCTTTTAAGCTTTATTTTAATGTAAAAATTTGTCAGTTGAAAGAAAATTTAAAAGTTTAATTAGGCACTTAAAAATAATTAATTATTAAGCAAGAACTATAAATGAACTAGATATTGCTAACTTAAATTTTTGATTCTATTTCCTAAATTTATATAGAAATCTTATTTTATTTGTGGAAATTTTTATCTTTCTTAAATAAAAAAATTTGAAAGTAACTTTTTATAAGATGTATATTCATAGCTACAGGCTTCAGTTTAATGGAAGGAAATGTGTTTTTAATTAGAACCTACTTAAATTAAAAAATTATTAATAATAACTCTAGGATTTAATTATACTATTCATAAATTGATTCATAACCTTAGCTTGAATTGATATATTTCATATAGTAAAAAGAAGTTTTATTCTTAAAATTAAAAAATACATTATGATATATAAAATATCATAATGATTGATATATAAAAAGAGATTAAAAACTTAACTTTTAATAAACTATTTTAATTTTCATAATTATTAAGGGTTACGTTCCAAGTATACTTTAAAGTATATTAGCTAGTTTAATAAATCAGAATACTTTAATATAAAAATTTATTAAGACAAATATTGAACTAAACATTTATTATTAATAAGATAAAAAGAAAACATTAAAAGGCAAAAATAAAAATAATTTGCATTCTTTTCTAGATGACTCTTATGTATATAAAAATGTAATAAAATAAATTTAGAGTTATTAGTTAGAATTATTAATTAAGTGATTCATTAAAAATTAAGATTAAATGCAGCAAGTAAGTTTTATCCTTTTACCTAATTATTAATTTTTAGTGATGCTTCATATTTTATTTTATAAGCAAAGAGCAAAATAAAAAAAATCATATGATTGATTCTGGTAAGTTAAGAGTATTTAAGTGTAAAATTTAAGATTTTTTAAATTAAAATGGCACCAAAGAAAGAAGCTGCACTAGCAAAGAAGAAGTTCGCTCCCAAGAAATAATGATTAATGTGATGACGAAAATTGCAATAATTGAGATAACTGGAAATGTACTTGCTCAATTAACTGCCCTAATGGATATTTAGGGGATAAATATTGCGATTAAGGTTGTAATGTAGAAGAATGTAATTATGATAATTGGGATTGTAATTGTTCTTCTTAATGTACTTTAGAATTATTAAATAATAATTAGTGTGATGAAGAGTGTAATTATAAATCATGCAATTGAGACAACTTTTAATGTTAGTGTGCATTAGATTGTCCAGATTTATATTTAGGAGATAAAGTATGTGATTTAGAATGAATATTGAGCAATGTAATTATGATGATGGAGATTGCATTTGTCCTCCATCTTGTACTTAAGAATCATTAAACAATGAAAAATGTGATTAAGAGTGTAATACACATGACTGTAGTTATGATAATTGAAAATGTACTTGTGCACCTTATTACACAGAAAATTGAAATTAAAATTAGTTTTGTGAATAATAATGTAATGTAGAAGAATGTAATTATGATGGAGGAAATTGCTAATGTCCTTCTTCTTGTACATAAGATTTACTTAATAACGATAAATGTGATTAAAAATGTAACCATAAATCTTGTAATTATTTTGATAACTGAAAATGTACATGCTCGATTAATTGCGAAGAAGATTGAATAGAAAACAAAAATTACAATCAATATTCTAATGTAGAAGATTGCAATTATGATGGAGGAGATTGCTAATGTCCTCCTTTTTGTACTTAAGAGTTATTAAATAATAATTAATGTGATTAAGAATGTAACTATCAAACTTGTAATAACTGAGATAATTGAAATTGTACTTGTGCTATAAATTGTCCAGATTAGTTATGGGAAAATTAAAAATGTGATTAAGAATGCAATTAAGTAGAGTGTAATTTTGATAATGGAGATTGCTTATGTCCTTAAGCATGTATTACTAAAATTGGAGATAACTAATGTGACTATGAATGTGATCAAAATTGGTGTTTTTACGACTATAATGATTGTTGATGTTCTAAGTTTTGTCATATTTCGCTTTTAGATAATTCAATTTGTAATCCTGAATGTTATAATTCTTACTGTAATTTTGATAATACTGATTGTTTTTGCCCTGATTAATGTATATCTTTAATGCACAATGGAGTCTGTGATCAATCTTGTAAATTAATAGGTTGCAATTGAGATAGCTATGAATGTGAATGCTCTATTGGATGTAATGCTACTAAACTAGGAAATTAATAGTGTGATTTGTTTTGTTTAACTAATGTATGTTACTATGATTATGGTGATTGTGAATGTTCGTACCTTTGCTAAGATTATTACTTAGGAGATGGTTTCTGTGATTTCTAATGTGATGTAAAAGATTGTAATTATGATTATGGAGATTGTGAATGTGATACAGGTTGTGGGCTAAGTTAGTTATTTAATCAAATTTGTGATTATTAATGTTAAGTTTAAAACTGCTTTTTCGATTATTTTGACTGTTAAAATAGTTCTATTTGTTTAATCCCTAATTTAGATTACTGCTCTCAATAATGTTAAAGTGATTGAATTAATGATGAAATATGTGATTATGATTGTTATAACTTAAACTGCTCTTATGATGGATAAGATTGTGCTTTTTAAAATCGTTATTAAGATAATTGTACTTGCAATTAATTACTTAGATATAATAAAAATTGTGATTCTTAATGCCTAACCAAGGAATGTCATTATGATTGACCAGATTGTAGTTACTAAAAGTGTAGTTAAAATTGTTAT